>CAUYQG010106377.1:0-51516 GCA_963574415.1 Tarsius wallacei
TGAATAGGCACTTCTCAAAGAAAGATTAATGAGCAGTCAATGGATACATTAAAAAATGCTCATCCTCACTAGTCATCAAGGAGATGCAAATTAAAACCATACTGAGATACCACCTAACTCCAATCAGGATGGTCATCATCAATAACACAAAAAATAACAGATGCTGAAGAGGATGAGGGGGGAAAGGGAGCATTTCTACACTGTTGGTGGGAGTGTAAGCTAGTACAACCCCTATGGAAAGCAGTTTGACTATCCTAAAAGATCTAAAAAATCGACCTTCCATACCACAACACAATCCCTCTACTAGGAATATACACGGAGGAACTCAAAACCCTCTTTGAAAATGATACCTGCACACATATGCTTATTGCAGCATTATTCACAATAGCAAAAACATGGAACCAACAATGCTGCCCTTTGAAAGAGGACTAGAGTAAAAAAGTGTGGTACATATACACAATGGAATGTTACACAGCCATAAAGAAGGACAAAATTATGAACTTCACACCAACTTGGATGGACTTAGAGTCTATAATACTGAGTGATCTATCACAGAAACAAAGAACTGAGTACCACATGTTCTCACTCATAAGCGCCTTGAACAAATATCATAATACTATAAAAAAGGGATTGGCAGTAGTTGGAAACTGCTGGGGTGGGGGGCGGAGGGCAGAATTGGCAGTAGTGGGAAACTGCCAGGGGGACATACCTCATCAACAAGGGTACCTACATAATGATCATTTGTATACCTACCCCTGAATTGCGCCCCACATCTTTTAAATAAAACATTAAAAACATTTTTACAAGAGATACATTCTGAAGTAAGAATTTAATTAAAAAAAGAAATGAAATGTGGAATGATAGTGATAAGACTTTAAAGCATAAATGTACAAGTTTAAATTTTCTTAAAATTTAATGCATAGCACGTAAATGAAAATAAGAATCAAAGTTATATTCTTCCAGATTTTTCCAGAAAAAAATGTTTTTTGGCTAATTTCAACTCTGTATAATAGAATGTTGATATTATAATAGTCATGGCTTTTTGAAACCTTCATGCAATGTAATTCAAAAATTCTAAATTTCTTTAAATGTTCAATATTTTAATCCTTCTATTTTAAGGTTGGATAGGAACTCTATTTTTATCTTGATGATTTGTAGTTACACATATCTGGTCACACTTAAACTGTAATCCTGGCTCTTTCAGAAATACTATTAGAGTTGTTATAAGGACCTGAAGAGCTTGTATCAGATGATCCTGTGGTTAAATTCCTATTCTACCACTTTAAAATTGTTTTTGATTTTAAGATACTTAAATTTTCTAGTGCTCAATTTTCTCATTGATATAGTATGAGTATGAATCATACATATTTTTCTGGTTATGACTAGATGAATAAAATGCATATATGATAGAACTAGTGAAGAGTCAGCATTCAACTCAAGATCATGATCCAAACATTAGATGAAACCCTCTAGCTTTCCTACCTAGCTGTGTGTGTGTGTATGTGTGTGTGTGTGTGTGTGTGTGTGTGTACACATGCACCATGAAAAAGTTAATTTTCTTAACATCCTTATATTTTTTGTTAAAAATTTAAATTAATGATAACAACTTCATGGCATGATACATATACTTTAACAAGATACTATGTATACATGTAACTAGAATTATTTCTAGTAAATAGACATTAAATAAGGGTTAGCTTTCTTCTTTAAAAAATAAAAAAAAAACTTTGGGTGCAGTGACTCATACCTACAATCCCAGCACTTTGGGAGACCGAGGTGAGAGACTTGCCTGAGCCCACGGGTTCGAGACCAGTCTGGGCAACTTAGTAAGACCTCATTTCTACAATAAAAAAACAAACAAACAAAAAAAGTAAAGCCAAATTTTAGTGATAGGTTATACTAGCAGAGTATGTAAAAAAGGGCAAGGTCACCTGACCAAGAAGAATCTATGACATGCACTATCAAATATCCTTTGTACTGTAAGGGTAATGAGAAGCTGAACCTAGCTTACTTGGTCAGAGCCATACAAGCTGATGAAAACACAACACAAATGTATTATTCCTACTAAGGCATGCAGTTAGGTCCTCTGATTCTTAAATTTGTAATTCACCTCCACTACATTACTCTTTCTCATATTTATATATACAAAAATCTCTCAATAAGAAAATTTTTGTTTGAAACAAATCAATTTTAGTTTGAAATAACCTCTTATGATCACTGATCTCTACTCATACTGACTGCTGATTTTTATCCACCCACCAGCATATGACAAAATAAATTATCATAAAGTTTTAAAAATAAACGTATTTCTAAAGGCACTGGAAATTTATAAATTAAAATATTCATTACAGTAATTACAAGGTCAAATACAAGTGAAACTTTATTATTCAAAATTTATAGCCATTTTAAAAGCAAAGAATTTGTCTGATTTAATGCACACTTCCACACATTAAGGTTTAATTTTAAATTCCATTTGCATAATAAGCCCTATGAAGCACTTGATTTTAAATCTCACATCAAAGAGTTCACTCCTTATCTTTAAAAAATATATTTTTAAATTTTGTTTAATTTGAATTAAAATCTAATACAAATAATAAATGCAAAGACATACATTTTCTCTGACAGTTACTATTTATATGGTGATTTTTAAAGGAAAAAATCAAAAGGGAATTATGATCAATTATAATCTTTCCTTTAGAGCATGAGTTTTGTCTTCATTCAACCATATTCATAATTTTACTAGTCTATAAGATCAATTTTTAAAATTAATTATTTTTAGAAAGCTACAGAAATAGTGGTAACTTTTCAAGAGGGTTAACAATAAACAAGACTAAAAATATGAACACAGTCAATAAGACATAACCTGATCCTTAAATTAGCTGACTTTTAGAGTAATCACATCAAGATGTTGGTTTTTTCTTAATGCAAAAGATAATATATAGTTGATTTCTTGAAATCACAAAATTTACACTTTTACTTTAATTTCCAACTTCAAGTTCAAAGAAATGTATAACATACTAATAAACTATATATTGTATATTTAGAACAAAAGATAAATAACATTTTGATATTCATTAGGTCAGGCATTACATTCATTACATTTATCTTATTTGACCTTTTTTTAATCCTGAAAAATAAATGTCATTCCCACTTTAGAAATGAAAAATAATGATTTACTCATAGAAATTCTACTTTGACCACTGTTCAACAAAATATATCTATAACTGAGAGTACCAACATTGTTTCCAGCCTGCTTGTTAATATCCTGGTTGGGTTTGATGGCGCAGGTCTGTATTCCCAAAACTTTGGGAGTTGGAAGTGGAAAAATTGCTTGAGACCAGGAGTTCAAGACCAACCTAGGCAAAATGGCAAGATCTAGTCTCTAAATACACACACACACACACACACACACACACACACACACACACACACACACATGCACACCCCGGGAGAGGTATGCTGCACCTGTGATCCTAGCTACTAGGAGGCTAAAGCAGGAGGATCACTTGAGTTCAGGAGTTTAAAGTTACAGTGAATTATGATTGCCTCACTGCACTCTAGTCTGGGTGACAGAGAAAAGCTTCAATGTTAAAAAAAAGTAAAATAAAATAATTTCCAGATGTCCTGTTGTGATGTATCTTTCTTAAGACATACTGTTAAAATTACTATTTGACTACTCTAGGATACATAGTAAGATTTTGTCTCTACAAAAATAAATTATAAATTAGAACTTGGGAGGCTCGGTTGGAAGGATTAATTAAACCCAGGAAGTTGAGACTGTGGTTGTGCCTTTGTCGTCCAGCCTGGGCGACAGTGAGAGCCCACTTAAAAAAAAAAATATTGTTGAGTAACTTGAAGTCATGTTTTCAAAATATGATTATAATTGTTACAACTAAAATTAAAGGCCATTAAGAAAGTCAACAAAGCATATTTGTAAACAAACTCATGTTTTTAACAACATTTGTAGGTAACATACCACAGCTTCGTGAAAAGCAAGATAATCTGCTCCATTTATATTGAGTACAATATAAAATAAAAAAAAATGCAAAGGTGCTTTTTATTTTAAATTTTCTCTTCAATTTCTCTTGTACATGAAACAGAAAATCCTGTTTCTCAAGCTCAAGAAGATGGAGATGAGGTTAGATGAACAAAGCCAGAGGCAGAGGCAAGCAGCTTTATCAGATGTTCTAGACCCTTTATAAGAATTGTTAAACATGCTCAAGGTGACCAAAGTCTTCAAGTAAAGGTAAAATAGATGAAGGATACTATAAAAGAAAATCTTCCCCCAATAAATGTTTATTGTCCATTTTCTGTCAATAACCATGCTTAGTAAAAACTGAATCTCAAACTTAGCTTAATATCGGAGGGAAATAACTGCATAAATAAAAATTAGAAAATTGATCTATGAGGTATTTTTGTACTGTTTTAGTTCGGATAAAATTCTTTTCTATTTCATGACAAAAACAAGGGCTTAAAAATGAATAGCTCCTATTAAATATTGTACAAGTGAGAAATATGTACAATAATATGTATAGTGATAAAAATTCTTCTCAGTGCAAAACATTTGCACATTTTTATTTTCATGAGACTTATAATTGTATACATTGTCAAATTAAGGCCTGATTTAATCTATAGTTAAAAAGGTATTATAAGTAATGTGAAAGCACATATTTTACTCAGAAGTCTTAGTTTCTTATTTTCTCTGAATGCTTTTGCTGTCATTTATTCTTGTCTGTGGTTAACTTCTTTTTTCTCAAGTCTTTGACATTATGTGTGCCAATAAATCTTGTAGCCAGTGTAACATTATTTTTTGTTCACTATAGCATTACTTACATTTGCAGATTATTATTTGAAAAAAATCACTACTCCTCAATAAAAATTATCTCACACCTAGGCATAATTTGGCCAGTATATCATCTAGTTTGTACATTAAACAAAATATTAAATTTTATGATATTTAATATTTTGGGTTCTTCAAAATTCAGTTCATTTTTATTTTACATTGCAGGATCCTATTCTTTTATTTTCTTCTTCCCTGGCTGTTTCTTTACAAAAATAAATATACACTTTTAAGAAGATTTTTAGAATGATAATAGTAGTTAACTAACTTATTTTTGTACTTGCTGTACAAATGGAAATACCTAAAAAAAACCTTCAAGAATAAAAGTGTCAGAGTCTTTTCTTTATTCTTTGAGGTCAAATGTAATCACAGGGTGCTGAGAAAAATTTTGCCCTGATTCTTCCTATGAATTAATAATTAAATGAATGAATAATGGACTTTTATCTCAGGGATGTCAATTTAAGATGTAGAGTGTACAATGGTAAAATATTAAAAGGAAGAAAAGTCAGCTTGAGAGTTCATATGTCCATTTGATATCACTTAATGTTACATATCTCCCAGTATGAAAGTTGACTTATTCTATTAACCAAGTTCACAACCCTAAATCATCTACTATATTCTTTTCTATGCAGTTATTACTTTCTATACTATAATAATTTTATATGGGTTTTTAGAAATTTCTTCAAAATATAATTATGACAAACTAAGTCTTGAGGATATGGGAGACTATGCAATTTAATGGCTCAGTGAACACTGAACATAAAATCTATTTTTTGAAATTACCAACATGAAGTTTCTTTTAAAAAGTTTATAAAACCATGTCTATGTACATATGTTAGAAAAATAAATGGTTTTTGCCAACTACATTCCATAAAACCTTGACTCCTTTGAAAAATTTCTATACCCCTTGATCTCATATTACCTTTAATTTTTTTGATCTTCCTCCTACTAGTAAGAATAAATTACCTATTATTCCATTTTTAAAATGTATTATGGACTCCTATTATTAGGACTTATTTTTTTTATGTATTAATTTTATTTTTAAGCTGAACTGTGCCTAAAACAACGAACATTTTTCAAGGAGTTTCTCTGAAGATTTCTGATCTATAATGGAGCTCAATTCATATTTGCTGAATTGACTGTTTTCCTTTGTTATTTCTTAAACAAAATATTTTGAATTGAAGCATAATTACTATAGTCTCTATAAGTACTGAATATGAGAAATCTTTCATCTCCAAGAAAAAACTTTAGGCCTGTCTCCCAAGACATTAATTTCATATACTTTTACTTTCCTTGAAATTTTGAGTCCCTACACTCTACGGCAAACACTTATTTGCATACATGATGTTTATTTACTTCTTCTCTCTTACTATTATATCTAATTTTGTTTGGCCCCAATGTCTCTAGATAAGTTTCCTGATCTCCCAACTATTCTTCCAACTAAAGGTGTCCCATTATGCATTATTGCCAATGTGATCTAAGCAAAATTGGATGGTTTGAGTTCAATAAGTCATTGTAAAACAAAACAAAACCAGCTGATTTTGCTTTTTGCTCCTTGAATTAATAACATTTGAACTGGAAGAAAAAAGCCTGCATCATGAAGTTGCCAAACTGACCCTAGACTCCTATAAGTTCTTATTTGGTAAACCCGTAAATCTAATTTGGTTAAGACATGTTTTTCCTTTCATGCAAATAAACATAACCATAACAGATAAAAAGAAATACATAAACAAAGCTGTCAGAGGAAGTAAAGAGCAGAAAAAGAAAATTTAATTGAATCTCTTGTCTTAACCAGGAAGAAATGTTTTGGTACATATTGCATTTAATAAGAGGAGAAATTGAAAAATCTATTTTTCAATATTTAAAAAAGCATACTTCTCAATGATTTTGACTTTATTTGATCAAGATAGAGTTAATAAATATGAGAACTATTTTAAGTTGCATTTTTATGATATTTGATGACACTATAATAAAATATATCCATTATATTTTTGAGAACACTACTGATAATATTTAATAATAGCACTCAAAACTTGTGTTAAAAGTATTAGAAAATACTTAAAATGGATACAAACATACCTAATTGATTTAAATAATTCAGCATTTATAACTAATGTCAAAAGACAAAAGTTAATGACCTTATTTTTGTAACAGAAAAGAATCAATAAAGTACTAATAATGATCCTAAAATTACATCATGTAAAATTTTACTTACTAATGGAGAAATTCTTGCAGTAGCAGTAAGAAACTAAAACTAATATAATACAAGTGAAATTTTCAAGTTCCATAGTAAGGGAAGAGGAAACCATGCAGATGTCATATTGCATACTATCTGAAACATGTATGGTGAGAGTTACAAAATCATCCCAATTAAATGCTGTATACCACAAAAATCTCCTGTGATGAAAAATGAATAACCTCTCTCTGAAGCCTATCCAGCACTTAAAAATCAATAGATTCGGTCTATTAGTTTTTCTGTTCTAGCAGATTATCTTGTATATTGCTTAAACCCATAGTCATATAGGAAATACAAAGCCTCAATCTTTGTTCTCAGAAGAATCAATTTTGAAAGCATAGATGATTATTTGAGCTCCCAATTGCATATTTTTCAGATAATATAATTCTGAATGAAATTCTATGATAAGAAACTTTTAAATCATTCAACATTTTTTCATTAATGTGTCTAAATACCTTTTGAAACATGAGACCAATAGAGCTATAAAATTGTAACAGAATAATATCTAGATATTGTAAATTTAGATTAAAAAATAACATGAGAGGTCATTTAAACTTGACCATTTATACTATGCATAAACATCACCAAACATTAACAACAAGTAGTCTCTAGTTGGTTCATGAATTTTTTTTAATGAAGAATTACGCACTGTCTTCAATTCTAAATGAACCAAATGTCTTTTTTCCTTGTGGTTCACAGATCATGATTTTACTTCATTTTCCGTGTGATAACTCTCAACCTAATTGAAGAGTTGTCATGCTCCCTCAGATGACTTCTTTTTCTTTAGGCTAAATTTAAAACTATTTCAAATGTTTCTAGTATCAGTAGAGTTTATATTTTTTTCTCAATATGATAGTGGTCTTCTTTTGAAAAAATATACATTGTCAAGTTTCTCTTTTATCAATATATCTCTTCCTTTCTCCTAGACTGGAAAATGGTTTAAACTTACAGTTGATTGAAACCAAATGAGGTATGTTGCATGGGTCACACTTTGGTGTTTTCAGAACATTTAAAATCCTTACTCTTACCAACGCAGAGAAAACCTTCAATAAACATTCCTGAGCAGAGAAGTGAAGGGGTAAAGGAATTAAAGAGAAAAAAAAAATAGTCTTCATGACCACCTCCAGAAAAAATCTATTTGGCATATCTTCATATCTGCAACTTCTCTAAAGGGAAGAATGTATAAAATTATCCATTACAGAATTCTGCTTTATAATGTAAATCTAAAAATTTGTGTTTTGTAGGATATACTTTTTTTTTCTAATCAAGATATTTTTCTCCATCTCCTTTAGTGCTCTCATTCCCTGCTGGCCTCTTAGATCACTGCCATCAATTCAGGCATCTTATCCTACATTATAATAATCCTATGTGAGTGCAACTTACCGAAGTCAAATTACTTAAATCCTAGTGCTGCTTTCTTCAGTCTCTCTACTTTTCTTAGAACTCAAGCCCCATCAAATAACACTTGTTCCCTCCCTTACAACTTTATGAGTTTTCTTCTAGATAGAATCATCAGAAATGAAATGGGATCTGTGGAATTAATTGTTTTCTTCGTCATTTCCTTCTCTTGTAGCATTTATCTAAAACTCCAGGCAAGTGAATTACTTATGATATTTATTTCCAGGAGAGTTGCTCATTCTACACTTTAGCTTTCTGTTAGTTGTCTTATATGTTAATGACAATGGTATATCTTGCATGTGAGACTCTTCATCTCTTTCTGTATTCATTTAAATTGTTCAACATTGGTCTATTGCTACTGTAGTATTGTCATCAATGCAGAATACACTATATATTCTCTCTAGCCTAGACCAATAATGCAATTTTACTTCTCTTTCTCTTTTTTAAATTTCTACTCAAATAGTTTTTAGTGTTTCTCTGAGCTCCTATTTTTGGCATATGTCACAATCTCTTCTACCAAGGTCATTTTATTTAGCATAATATACTTCTCTTTGCTTTATTTCTGTTTTTCTACTTTTCATTGATTTGACTCTTTGTTAATTTACCTGCATTTTATGTATGTATGCCACTATCCAACTACCATCTTGGCATATGTGTGTATTCATATAAACCACATAAATTTATTTATTTAGATCCTAATTATTCATTTAAGAATCTTGATGAAGAATTAATTGTGTGTAGGGATAATTACTATGTCAGAGGCATACAAATAAAAATTACAACATTCCTGACTTCAATTACCTATTAGAAGATAAAAAGTTGAACAATTGTATTACTTGTGTTGCTTTTTGTCTCTAGACATTATTCTTATTTATTTATTTATTTTTACCTAGTTCAGTTCTAATATAAACTTCTAGAATTATTCCTTTATCAGACTGAAGTATGATGGTTAACTTTTATGGTCTGATAGCACCCAATGTATAACATAGCTAAGCTACTTATCACAAATTATCTTAATGTCTGGCTTGCTTGTTCATCACCATTAGGACCCATGGGTATTCAGAATGTACATATAAATCTCTGCATTTCTAATGGTTAGATAACAGAGGAGATACTCTGTGCATTGCTTTTGAATGCCCGAATGAAGGAAATATTGCATACTGTAACAAATGTTTGAAATATTTTCCATTGAGAAGATGAATTATATTCTTTCGGACATTTTTGTCTTTTATTAAAACACATTTTTTTATTTAGCTTATCATTATACTTTCATTCTTTCATATCAAGTTTAACAAATATTCTCTACATTTTGTGGAATGAAATTTTGTGAATTACTTATATTCTCAGAGTTATAGCATGCTGTAGCTGAGCGAATTCTGAGAGATTTTGAATATTATTTTCCAAATTTACCAAATGATGATTTAAATAATATGCCTATGTTCAAAACTATATAGTCTTCACCCAATTTAAACTATCCCTGTTGATTAGTTTTATGACTATCAATTAAAGATGATATCTCATATTAACATCATCATATCAATTTCCAATTTAAATAGGGACTTTTAGGGATTCTCATAATAAAACCCTGTAGACAAACAGCAGAGCCATATTACTCTGTCTTGAATGGTATGAATATTTCTCTAATACTTTAAATGTCACTAATAGCATCATTCAGTTTCTGGCTTTCATTTAACATGCTGCTTTGCATTTTTATAAATGGCTTTTTTTTTCCTTTGTAATTTTCTGAAAATGAAAGTCCCTTAGGTACCTGAAAGGAGGCACCCAAGGAACATGAGAAGTTATCTGGCCTGTCATTTGTAGAGAACAAGAACAAAAATCTGCCAGGACGCACAAATTAGTGTCTGCTTTTTGTGAGTATGAATTTAAGGATTATATTTCTTATATCCAAAATTTAATTTAATCCACTTAGCTGTATAAGTAATAAAAAATATAAATGATGCCAATTGATCCTATAACTCAGTTATGCCCCAACTTGAAAACAAAAATGATAATAATATTTATTTTTTGGAGATCTGTCCTCTTCAAATATCTATATTTATATACCTAAATATTATCATTTGTGAAGTCAAGTATCTGGATATACTAAAGTGTGATTGAATTTACCTGGTTTCTATATTGCTGACTTGAAAATCAATATCTAAATGAAAATTGGTAAAGGAAAGTAACTTTGGCACTTGTTAGAGCAATTTTTATGAGCTCAAAGAGTTCAAAGTCAATAAAGAAATATAGCTCTTCAGTTCATGACTTACTTGTTAGGAAGCTGGAAGTTCCTTTTGCCATCACCAACTCCCTGAAAAAGTTAGTAGCATTTTAAGAGAGTGACTGCAGGAGAGTTAAACTACATATTAGAGTAATAAGAGCTAATGCAAGCAGATTGTTTACTTGTCTAATTTCTTATCCAGCTCTGAGCACAATGTTCTATCTAGTAGAAGCAGAAGATCAATTCTGAGGGTAATTGAATACATTCTGCTGCCAAAAGAAATGATCAATTCATGGAATAAAGTGCCACAGAACATGTTCCTGTCTTGAAACTTTTACAAATACAAGAGACACAATAAATTTAGGTAGAATTCCTACATTGTCTTCTTTCTCTTTTCCTCTATTTTGTTTTATTACTTTGTTTTTTAATTAAAAATAAACATGAATACATTTGGAAGGCCGTATTCCTGCTGCCCCACTGATTAGAAGATAATAGTAATAATGACTACAATAATATTAATAATTGAATTATTATATTTTATACTACAAAGGACCTGTGTGTTTTACCTCCTTTTCTTTAGAAGAATTACATGAGGGCATCTTTTTAGTTTATAATATTTTTAGTTTATAAATTTGAAAGCTCAATAAGTGTTTATTTGGGACACAAATGTTATCAATCTCTTTTATTATTAGGTATACTGTTAAAGTTTATAAAATAATACTAGCATTTTTTTTCAATTTTTTGGCTATATTAAGATATATTTTAAGACATGAAAGTAATTTTTGGAAAAGAGAATATTTTAATGTAGCTGAAATTACAAGTTTATTAACACATGTTCAAACAATCTCCTTCTATCACTTGTAACTGCTAACAGATGATCCTGAACATTTCTAATTTTCTTCCTTCGTTAATTATTATTTGGATTGTGCTAATTTTCCATCAGTTTTCTAGCTGACACATATATTAAAAGTCCCTTGAGTTAAAAAGATAAGTTTTAATTATACTTTAACTATAAAAATTCTTACCTGATTTTCTTTATGCTAAAGAAATATAATTACATTTTCAAGTACATCACAGGACAAATGAAGCTATCAATCCATTTTGGAAATATTTTTAAATAAGTCTGTCAAATGATTAAGGATAAAAGTGATTCTCAAATCTATTTGATTGAGTTGTATATAGTTGCCAATATTTGATAACTTTTGACTTACAAATATGTCACATTTAGCTTATTTAAAATTTATGCAGACATTTGCATTTAAAAGTGTAAATTTTATATTTTCCATTATAATAATAAATTCTACTAATTATAATTTACAGTCTATTTCTTTTTCTATTTTTTCAAAAAATATATAACCATTGCAATGAAAAACATATTTTATATCTTCCTTTTATGTAAACATTTTCCAACTTTCAGATGGAAAGCTATGCTATCCAAATAAAACTCTCAGTCACCATTTTTAGATAATTTGCAGGTAATTTGGCGCAGAGAAAGGGTCTTAGTCTCTGGAGTCAAGGAAAGACAAGTGAGGTTACTTACTTTGTCAGTGTATAACCCTAGTCCTCTTCAGTCTTGACCTTTCTGAATCTTATTATCTCTATTCTTTGTTAAGAGGACACTATAACCTTCCTCTGGGCTTAAAATGAGTAGCAAATATAAATGTCTACTCTCATGCTGAGGACAGTATAGGCACTCCTTCCCATTGACTGAATTTGTAAGCAATGAATGTGTCCTTTATGTAGGTCATGCCCTCTAGTCACACTTTTGTTGTTGTTGTTGTTGTTGTTGTTACTTTTAACCAGAAATGTTCATAATATTCATTTCTAGGCTTCATTTCTTACAATGAAACTCTTCTTGCTTTCTCTAAAATAAGAATTTTTTGTATTAATTTTTTTCTCTGTTAAGAACAATTAACATTGAACAAAGAAATACCAGAGTGTTAGAATTATAACTAATAAAATGATCATCAAATGCAGACTCTGAGATCAATGGGGTGAGTCATTCTGGTTTTAGGCTTCTGAGAGGGTATCAGCATCTGTTAATTACTATATTGAGGCATTATCCCATTTCACCATCACAATGAAGTTCTGAGTTTATATTATTAGCTTTTTAAAAATGCAGAAATCAAAACTTAGAGAGTTTAAACAACTGATAGTGTCAGAATTTTAACCCAGGATTTTCTAGCATTATAGCAGCACACCCTTAGTCATTGATTGTGTTATACACATGTTCTCATTACAATTGAATTTTTGGATTGTGCATGGAAGGATATATCTCTTTCAGAAAAGCTGGCAGAAAAGATGAGTTTTTTTGTTTAGTTTTGTTTGTTCTTTTAGAATTGGTTCTAAAAATAAATGTATGCAGATCCACTTTTTTATTTCTAGAAAAATTAAGAATTTGAATGCTGCTTAGAAAGAAAAAGTGTAAAACAGCTTAAGAGTTTAAACTTATTCCATTAAAAATAATTTTATTAACTATAAGAAGACATATACTAGGTTTAACATCAAAGAAGACTTTCTTTTTATCAGTTCTCTTCGACAGATTTATAAATAACAGCTGAAGCAATTTTCTATAACCATAAAATAGGAAGCTAGACCACTTTGCAACTGCATCTTTTTAGCCTACAGTTTTTAAAAAAATCATCTATATTATTACTTTTATTAGTGATCATACCAGGGTAATTATTAGAATTCAGTGGATAGGGCTTTTTATAGAAATTACTTAATGCACACATTTTGGGGGGGGAGTTATTCTAGGCGTTAGCTTAAGTGTATGACTCTCTGACCTTAGGTCTTCTGAAGAATCAGGATCAAAGGATATTGGGTTTTTGTCAAGTCCTGTCATGGTGGTGAATACAGAAATTTCTTTCCCTGTGCTAACTCTACATTCCTTTTTAAGGGACTCTTCTTAGAAAAGTTCTAGTTCAGTGCCTCTTTCTTCCCCTATTTTTGTGTCAGTCTTGAAAGAGAAGGTAATCTTTCAGTTTGCAAACTGAAAGATGTCAACTGCAGTGTGATGAGATGGTTCTATGAAATCTAGCCTGGTCCTGTCATTGGTTAGCTGTATTTCCTAATCTGTAAAGTCATGATAATAACATCTGCATTACAGGAGTGTTGTGGAGAGTGACAAATAAAAAAGATAGGAACATTTTTTGAATAGCTAATGTATGTTAAGTATTTGCTCTTAAAAGAATTCTCTCATTTTCATATCACCACATTCAGCAAGTAGTATGGTGACTTATTTCTATAAACAAAGAAGTTGAAATTAGAGACATCCAGTCATTTGCTCATGGTCATATAGCAAGAGAGTAGCAGAGGTAGGATTTCAACCCAGGTCTCTGAGACTCTGGGGACCATGCTTCTCATTGCTATACAGGACAATGCACAGCACAGGAGAGGGCGCATATGTCACAGTTACTATTTAACACTAAAAGCAGAGGGTGCTTTACTCATAGAAGAGACAAGATAACAACAACAGTCTTGTTGACAGAAAAGAGCCTGATTGAGGTTCTTTTGTCTCAGGGATTGATCCATTCATAGCGACTACTGGATTACTTGGGAGGTAATGTTATGACTTAGGGAAAAAAGTTTAAAGGTATAATTGTAGGACACTGGCTATGTAAATCTCCATGTAAATTGTTTACAGTATGTACCTTTTATTTAAATTAATTTGCTTGCCAAACTTTAATATAAAACTAGTTCTTCTTTGGGAATATGCTTACTATTTAAAAACAAAATAAAACATTTATTTATACTATGAAGTAACTGACATTAGGAACAACTATGCCCTTCATATCCCTATACATATCTCTACCATAAGAAGTTCAGACTTATTATGTCTCTCAGCTTAATTTTTTTCTGAGCAACCTGCTTTCTGAATGTATTCTTACTCCCACACAAGCTAAATTCTGGAATGCTGTCCTGTGCTTTCTAAACTTTCCTGTCATCATTATAGAAAATCCTTAAAGTTTTGCCTTTTCCCTAAAGTCAGACACTATTTCTCCTGCAGTCTCATTTTGGCACTTATTGTTTTGTTTTGTTTTGCTACATTCTTCAAATCTCAGGATAACAGTGTATAAAAGGACCTTTAAATTCCTCATTAATACCTCAAAATTATTCTCCATATCTCCTCTCTCAGAAACAAAACACAAACCTCTAGCTTTGAATTACATACCATACCGTATATTCACTTAATGTACACTTTAGGAACACTCACCCACTTTGAGTGCTCCCGGATCACCATCACTCTCTCCAACACTAACCCTATTATAAATTTTGATGCTTTTAAAGTTCAAGTAGACATGTAGCTGATTCTTTCTCTGATTTCTCAGTTTCTCCAATGACTTCAGTTTTCATACTGCTTTAGCTATTCATTTGCTTGGTCATACCTTAACTCAGGTTTTCTACTATGGTCGTAAATTTGAATCTCCTGATAAGCACTTAAAAAATACAAAAGCTCAGGACACTGAAGCATTGTGATCTGTTTTAATTTGATATAGTTTACCAAAGAATCAAGAATCACTGCTATTCATAGTATTCATATCAATATAAATTATGGCTATTACTGTAATCTCAAACTTAAGCATTTCATTCTTTAATCAATACCACTTTATTCCAGGCTAGACCCTCTACTGCACCAGATTTCCATGAGGATCTGCCATCATACTGCCAATTTTTATTTTCCCTCACTAGTTTAATGTCTTCACTCCCTAATAAGTAAAATTCCATGGCCCATAATTAAAACTGTTATTTTCCATGTACCTTTATTTCATGTCACTTTCTAGCAAAACCTCAATTCTGGTGGATTCCATGTTCCTTCCACTTCATGAATGAATCTACCCAACAGAACACGGCTGAAGAAAATCATGGTTGATTTCACTTAAACCATGACCACTACTAACCCATGCTGTGTAAGATCAGAAATTTCCTCTGCTTATTGTTGTACCATAAGTGCCTAGAGGAGCATTTGGAATACAGAAGAGGCACAATAAATAAATATTTGCTGAATAAACACACAAGTGTAGAATTGTCCACTAGTGTAGCCTAGCAAACCTATTATGTTTCCATTGCCTCCCTTCCTAATCCAATATTTCTTACCTTATTCTTATCTCTCAAAGCATCAGTAACTTCTCCTTATTCTAACTCTCAGCTAATGACTTTGCTTATCACATCTCTGAAAAAAAAATTAGGATAACTTCAAGAGAACATAAGCTCCCAGTAATTCTACCCACCTACATGCATCTAAACCCATATACTCAGCATTTCCTATTGTTGCTCCAGAGGAATGTAATATGTACTAGATTTTATTCCTTTCCCAGAAATTTCCCTATCTTTTTTTGAATCACCCATTTAAAAAAATCTCTACTGAATCAATCCAGCTGCATATATCACATGTAATTTCTTTAAAATTTTTTTTTCTTCTTTGACCTTACCTTCCTTCTGGAGACTGATCACATGCTGCACTTTTAGATCACACTTCCTTGAAAGAGATTCCAACTCAAAAAAAAAAAAAAATATTCCAGTCATGCCATTAATTGTACTTTCTGGTACCTCTACCTAAAATAGTTATTCCTTAAATATATACAGGTCTTGGTCTCTCAACTTTTTTAGATTTTCAATAAAATATCACCTTTATGAAGGTTTCCTTGACCATGCCATATAACATTGCAATCCCACATCCACCCAGTGCTCTGTCACCTTTGTTGTTTGATTTTTTTTCTCCAAAGCACTAATCATCACCTGGAACATATTTTAATTTAATTTAATTTTTATTTGTATTTGAGATGGGGTCTCCCTCTGTCAGTATTGAGTGCAATGGCATGATTCTGGCTCACTTTGATCTAGTGGGCTCAAATGATAAATCCTCCTACCTCAGCCTCCCCAGTAGCGTCTTCGACTACATGATAAAGAGAATCATTTGAGAAGCCTAATTTTCAGAACTTGTCGTTGAGTAGATGTAAAGTATTAGGGATAGAGAAAGAACAAGCATTTTCCCAAGATAATATTTCATAAACGAACAGAGCTGAAATTTGAGTTTGTCTCTGTCTAATTCCATGCCCCATGTTCTTTCACAGAAGTAGATATATTGGAAAGTGAAATAAATTTAAAATTTGGTCTTCTTCACTTACTGGGGTCTTTTCAAATGACTAATGAGGCTCTAGCACTGTGTTCTTTAGGTCACATGCTTCTGTAAAGGCTGCAAAATATTTAACCATGATTCAGTCCACTGTCTTTCCTGCTTAGAGTCCTCTCCCTTCCAAAGCCTTATGTTGGGTGTGACTACGCCTTTAAGTTCCCCTCAACTTAGTTAAACTTTAGACAGGCTTCTTTCTGATCCTCTTACCTCCATTTTCTTAGATCATTTACTATAGAAAAAATTATACTTGTACATTTTTTTCCCAGTTCTTTGGAGACGCAAATGTTTTTAAAAGTCTTTGGCCAGTTTGAAGACCCAGGATGTTTTTTTTCTCTCAACAACATGGAAGCTATCTTTTTTGAAATATAATCATTAAGTACGACATGCATCCTAGCATCCCTATAGCCCAGTTTCTATGAGACGGATCCTAACTTTGGTGGACACTGCTTGGAGTTGCAAAACCACCTTCTGTCATGAAGAAATGAGAAAGTTTGCTTTTCCTTTGAGTAAGGCCAATTAGTAAACATAATGGCCTATAATCTCTATGACATTTCCCACCTCCGCTCTTAAAAGCTCTCCTGCTCTTTGTTTCAGTGGAGTTGAGTTCAGACTGCATTCTAGTCGTTCTCTTCATTGCACTATCCATAAATAAGACTTTTTTTATTTTGCCTATTTTACTTTGGTGGCTTTGGAGTAGCCACAGGCATTTTAGAAGGTGGCTTTGGGAGTAGCCAGTGGCATATTTAGAAGGTGACTTTGG
Source organism: Tarsius wallacei (assembly GCA_963574415.1). NCBI lineage: Eukaryota > Metazoa > Chordata > Mammalia > Primates > Tarsiidae > Tarsius > Tarsius wallacei. The sequence continues at coordinate 17,592 of CAUYQG010106377.1, forward strand.
AGTAGCCACAGGCGTTTTGGGAACCCAGGTAAAGCTAGGTTAGAGATACAATTAGTTTAGATTTAGTGGACACGTGTGAATGCTGTTACTTCTGTGTTTAGTAACTGCTAACATGTTTTCACAGGCTAATAAGGGCAGTACTAAGACTCAAACCCCAATTTGTTTGACATTAATGCTGATGATCTTAACAATGTATGATAGTATCTGACTCCTATTTATGTAACCCATCAATAGACCTTTTATATTAGAAACATTCTAGCTGATTCTTAGTGACTTCCAGAACTTGGCACTAGGACCCATCATCTTACCTCACTCTACATGTATTTTCCATTCTGATCACTCACTTTGGTCTCTCCCATACACTTTACCTCTCTCTTTGTCTCTGCCTGGCTGTGGCTTCACTCATTTCCTTCCTTCAGCCTAAAATGAATTTTTCAGTTGTATTTTTTCAGATTCATATTAATTTTAGTTTAATTACACAAGCTGCTGATAGTGATGATGATGAAGCAAATGAACATATACAATCATATAAAGATTTAATAAATGAACAGTGGTCATTTCAAAAGGTATTTAAGACTAGACATTGCACAAGAAAGCACACAAAATCCTTAATCTTAACATTTATATTGAAAGAAACTCAAAAAATATTTTGACAAATTTAGAAACAACCCTAGATTTTACATGACATATCTAAAAGTAAGCTTGAAGCTGAAATAATTTTTTGAAAAAATAATAACTAATAATAAAAATCTTTATCAACAATGTTATTAAAAAGACTGAATTATATTTTTTATTTCTCTAGAGACTGTGATATTACAAAACTGTCATCACATGATATGGTGATGAGAAATTATGCAGTGAAAACGTTTCAGAAAAATACTATAGGGGTAGATGAACCAGTTATGTTATAAAAATGTTAATTTTTATTTTTGGATTTTGTGATCTTGAAGAAAATTTGTAATTTTCTGAAGTTTGTTATTCATCATGATTTATGAAGTCATTTTAGACTTAATTTGGCAATTGCAATTTTGCCTCCTTTGTCATACAGATAACATGCCAAATTTTGTAAGCTTCAAAACCTGAACACCTAAAGCAGGCTTCTTTAGTATCTCAGAACGTCTTTTTATAAACATATTCCCTTGGAGAAATGGGCAGTTTAAACAAAGGAAGTGAGAAGGCTTATAAGATTTCAATGGGAATAATGTTAGCATTTTAATCTTTTGGAGTTGATCAAAGAGCAGAAATTGTTTCAGGATCCTTGAACACAGGTCTGAGGAAGATCAGAGAGGGCAAGTAATTAAAGAATATATGTAAAGTACCTGAGGACTGTGCAGCACAATATAAAGTGAGGCTGATATGGAAGACCAGGTCTGAAAAGCTGGACTTCAAATCTAAGATAAAAGGGTCAGCAAGAGGAACAGAATGTGAAAATGAGGGAAAGAAAACCAAAACAATGTATAAAACATCAGTTATAACGTAGATCTATTTTGGAGTTTTAATCTTGGCATTTGATACTATAATATTGCATATAGTGATTCCTATATGATCTGTTAAAATTTGGACTCAGTTGCAATACAGATAAATAATGACTTCCCAGAAGTTCAGTGTGGTAAAGAAAATAACTCAAGATGTTCAAAACTATAAAATTAATGTCTGTTAGGAAAATTTGCAAACAAAAAAATTATTACTTTTGTAAATGATATTAGTCTTTAAGGTGCAATAATTTTCCAGGATAGATATTTTTCTGTGACCCATTTTATTTCCATTTTGGGACAGTTCAAAGTGTAATGAGAAGTACTTCAAAGTTGATATCATTCTGGACATTAATTGATTATCTGTTTGATCATGAGGAAAAACTAACAACATTAAAATATAGTAATAATGATCACAACAAGAAGGAGAGGACTGGGGAATATATAAAATTATTCTGAGAAGACTCATTATAATTATACTTTAATTATACTTTAAAAGATTAAATTTCCATAAGTTATATTGTCTATATATCATTTTTCCCTGTCTCTAATATCATTTTGTTAAATAAATAGACTCAATTATTATATGCAAATTTTTAAAGCAAGTCCAATTCATCTCATGCTTTGGTTTTCTATACAAAATTTGTTAATGTGCATTAAATAGACATTTGAGTATGTGTTTTTTTTGATAATTTACACTTCTTTTTCACAGTCATTGAAAAAATAAATAACATTGTTTTTAAGAAATAGCATTAATAACCTCATAATCTCAAAAGACATCTAATTCATAGACATATACTGATTTGTTTTCCTTATTAGCATTTAGTCTTAAGCTTCATTTTTCTTAGTTGGGGAGAGTGTTGATTGATCTAAAGGTCATATGTTATCCCTAAACTCATTTTGATTTTCGAATAAATATTGCATGCTTCTGAACATCTTAACAAATCTTATATTGGATATCAAATGTAACATTTGCAGTATTATTTAGTTGTGTAAAGTAGCTACAGATGGACTATAGATCAATATGTTTATGTATAAGCCGGGAGAATAGTTCATGAGTTTATATCTAGTTATACTTATTTATTTATCTATATGTACATTCTATCATAAAAGGCTGCCCTAATTTAAGTTGAATCCCTAGAAGTACCAACTAAAAATATGAATGTGAGAACCGAGAAATGTTGAAGAAAATTAAATACGCTATCTCAGTCTATGTCTAGTTTTTTTTTTTTTGATAGAAATATGAATAAAAAAACTATTAGGCGTTAAATTTTGTGCCCCATAAAGGATATATTGAAGTCTTAAGTATCCCAGCATCTCAGAACAAGACCTCATTTGAAAATGGTGTCACTATATGGTTTACATATGATGAGATTATACTGTAGTAGGATGGGCTGCTAATCCAACAAGTTGATTTCAGATTTCCAAAATCCCAGAACTGCAAGACAATGAATTTCTGCTTCTTTAAGCCACTCTATTTGTGGTACTTTGTTATGGCAATCTTAGAAAACAAGTACAGATTTTGATACTGGAAGTTGGGTCGCTGCTATAACAAATACAAAAACAAAAACAACATGGAAGTGGTGTTAGAATTTTGTCATAGGTAGAGACTAGAAACATTTTGAGGTTCATGACAGAAAAATGGATTACATTGACGAGTCTGTTCGTGGAACTAGAGATGTTAAAGGACATCCCGCTGAGAGATAAGATGAAAATAACATGTTATTAAATCCTGAAGGAATTTCTTGTTGAAGAGTGGCGAATAACTTGAAAACAATGAACTTGAATATTTTACAGAAAGGATTTCTAAGCAGAGATTTGAAGGTACAGCCAGGTTTCTCCTTGCTGCTTATAGTAAAATTTGAGAAGAGATAAAACTGAAGGAGCACTGCTAAACAAAAATGAAACAACACTTGATGATTTGAAAAATTCTCAGCCTATCTAGAGAGTGAACTTTAGAAATATGGAACACATATGGCTGGAAAAGCATCCGCTGAAGAAATTAGACATATGACTTGCTGTAATTGGTTAGACAGGAAAGATTTGCAAAGCCCTTCATTCCTTATGTCTTGATCCCCAGCGAATTTCACAGGAGACTGACAAAAATTTAGAGAATTTTATATTAGCAGAGACACTGCCAAATTGAACTGAAAGGAAGATGGGATAAGACGGAAGAATGACTCCAAGGCACAGCTACCAATGCAAAGGCCTGAGCTGCCAAGACTTCCTAGACTCCAGAAGTTGGAGCTGCTGACTAGTGCTGAGTGGGCAGGGTCACATCTTCACGCACAGCCAGGAGCACAGTCAACAACAAATAATTATTCTTAAGTCTGAAAACCTAATGGAATTCTTCCAGTTGTGTTGCCAGCTTGTTTAGACATGCAATCTTTTCTTTCTTCCAATATCTTGCCTTTTGGAATTGAAATGTCTGTTTTACCCCTTTAATTTGTTTTCTGGTTTCATAGGTCTCCAGGATGGAGCATACAGTGACTCTCAACCACATCTGATTCAGATGATATTTATATGAAATCTAAAGGTAATGTTGTAATGAGTTAGGACTTTGGGGGATTTGGGGATGAGTTCATATATTTTGCATGTGAGAAGGATGTGAATTTGCAGGAAAAGTAGAAAGAATGGGAGGGCTAAAGAGTAATATCTTAAGGATTGAATTTTCTCTCCCATTCCTCCCAGTATTTCAGAATGTAAATTTATTTGAAAATAGGATAATTGCAGATGTAATTAGTTAGGATAAGGTCATACTGGAGTAGATGGGCTCCTAATTCAATATGACTTGTGTCTGTATAAGAAGACAGTCATGTAAAGACAGAATTACACAAAGAACACCATGTAATGACAAAGTCAGAGAGATTACAGCTATGTAGCTGACAACCAAGGAATGCCAACACTTGCAAGTCATTCACCAGAAACTAAGAGACAAGGTTGTATTCCTACAGGTTTCAGAGGAAGCATGGGCCTTCCAAATGCCTTGATTTCAGACTTCCAGCCTTCAGAACTGTGGGATAATGCATTTCTTTTTTAAGCCACACTGTAGTGCTACAAGGAAACAAATGCAGGTAAGTATACAATTTTGTTGCAGTTAACAATAATAATAAATAAAAAGTAGAAGGAGATGAGTATATGCCAGCTGACATGCTATCTTAGTGGTAGTAATCAATAGGAGTAGACAGAAATTGTTACAACAAAAGGAGTAAAAATTATGTCTAAAGGATACAGCCAAAAAAACAAATAATACATAAATGCATAAAAATGCATATTTTTAAGAAAATCCTTTATTAATATCCTGACACCTAGAGGTTGAGTGCCAATCTTCCATAAAAAAACTAAAAATTTTGAATTTTTATTAAGATTTCCTTCTTTTAAATTATAAATTAAAACTTATCTTTTCATATTTTTTTAATTATAAAGATGTGGCGTACAATTCAGGGCTAGGTATATAAACATTGATTGTGCAGGTACCTTTGTTGATGAGATATGCCCCTCCCTTCCCTAGCAGTTTCTCTCAACTACAAATCCCAGCCCCCTCCCCTGACAGTTTCCCACTACTGCCAATCACTTTTTTATAGTATTACAATTATTCAAGTTCCGCTTATGAGTGAGAACATATGGTACTCTGTTCTTTGATTCTGTGATAGATCACTGAGTATGATCGACTCTAAATCCATCCAGGTTGCTGCAAAGTCCATATGTTTGTCCTTCATTATGGCTGCAAGTATTCCATTGTGTATATGTACCACATTTTTTTTTAACCAGTCCAGCTTCGATGGGCAACATGGTTGGTTCCATGTTTTTGCTATTGTGAATAAAGTTGCAACAAACATACGTGTGCAGGTATCTTTTTAATACAATGATTTGAGTTCCTCCAGGCATATTCCCAATAGGGGAATTGCTGGGTTATATGGAAGGTCATTTTCTAGTTCTTTCAGAAACTGCCACACAGTCTATCAAAGAGGTTGTACTAGTTTGCATTCCCACCAGCAGTGTAGAAGTGTTCCTTTATCTCCACATCCTCGCCAGCATCTGTTGTTGTTTGTTTTATTAATGATGGCCATTCTTACAGGGGTTAGGTGGTATCTCAATGTGGTTTTGATTTGCATTTCTCTGATGATGAGTGAGGCTGAGTACTTTTTCATGTGTCTGTTGGCTGCCCGTATATCTTCTTTTCAGAAGTGTCTGTTCATGTCTTTTGCCCACTTTATAATGGTGCTGTTTGGTTTTTTTCCTTTTGGCACATTTGAGTTATTTGTAGATCCTAGATGTTACGCCTTTTTCAGATATACAGTTGGCAAATATTTTTTCCCATTCTGTGGACTGTCTCCTGCTCTCTTGATGGTTTCTTTTGCTTTGCAGAAGCTTGTTAGTTCGATGAGGTCCCACTTGTCTATCTTATTTCTTAAGGTATGGGCATTTAGGGTTCTGAATATGAATTGGTTGCCAGTTCCGATTTCCATAAGGGTGTCTCCCGCGTTTTCTAAGATTCTTATAGTTTAAGGTTTTATGTTTAGGTCTTTGTTCCATTTAGAGTTAATTTTTGTGTATGGTGATAGATAGGGGTCCTGTTTCAATCTTCTGCATGTGATCAACCAGTTTTCCCAGCACCATTTACTGAATAGGTTCTCCTCTCCCCAGTGGTTGTTGTTGGAGGCTTTGTCAAAGATGAGTTGGTTGAGGAATTGAGGCTTTGTTTCCAGAATCTCTATCCTGTTCCATCTGTCTATGTGCCTGTTCTTGTACCAATACCAGGCTATTTTGATTACTGTAGGCTTATAGTAAAGTTTGAAGTCTGGAAGTGTGATACCTCCTGCTTTGTTTCTTTTGCTAAAGATCGTTTTGGTTATTCGTGGTCCTTTATGTTTCCATACGAATTTCTATATTGTCATTTCCAGGTCTGAGAAGAATGATGTTGGTAATTTAAAGGGTATTGCGTTGAATCTGTATATTGCCTTTGGGGGATGGACATTTTTACAATGCTGATTCCCCAATCCATGAGCATGGAATATTTTTCCATTTTTTATGTCTTCTTGGATTTCTTTGAGCAGTGTTTTGTAGTTCTCATTGTAAAGGTCTTTCAGTTCTCTGGTTATGAAGATGCCGAGGTATTTCATTTTATTGGTGGCTATTGTGAATGGGATTGTGCTTTTAATTTGTGTTTCTGCCTGTATAATAATTTGTGTATAGGAATGCAACTGTCTTTTGCACATTTATTTTGTACACTGAGTCCTTTATCAGCGCAAGCAGACTTATGACAGATTCTCTTGGATTCAAGGTATAGGATCATATCATCAGCAAAGAGGAGTAACTTGACTTCCTCTTTTTCTATTTGGATACCCATGATTTCCTTCTCTTGTTTAATTTCCTGAGCTAGGACTTCCAATACAATGTTGAACAAGAGGGGTGAGAGTGAACAGTGTTGTCTTTTTCCAGTTTCCAGCGGCTATGTTTCCAGTTTTGTCTATTTAGCAATATGTTAGCTTCTTATTTATCGCAGATGACACTTGCTATTTTGAGGTATGTTCCTTCTATACCTAGGTGTTTGAAGGTTTTTATCAAGAAGCGATGCTGGTTTTTATCAAAAGCTCATTCTGAATCTAATGATATTATTATGTGGTTCTTGTTTTTATATCTGTTGATGTATTTAATTACATTTATGGTATTGCGAATTTGGACCAGTCCTGCATCCTGGGGATGAAGTCTACTTGGTCATGGTGGATGATTTTTGAGATGTGTTTTTGGATCTGATTTGCTATAATATTGTTGAGGATTTTTGCATCTTTGTTCGTAAGGGACATTGGCCTGTAGTTCCCGTTTTTGTTGGATCTTTACCCGTTTTTGGTATCAGTGTGATGTTAGCATCATTAAAATGATTTAGGGAGAATTTTGACTTTCTCAATTGCCTGGAATACTTTCAATAGATTTGGTATCAGCTCCTTCTTGTATATTTTGTAGAATTCTGCTGGAAAGCCATCCTGTCCAGGGCTTTTTTTTCTTTTTTTTTTTTTGTGGTAGTTTTCGTATGACAGAGTAAGTTTCCTGGGTTGTTATAGGTCTATTTATTGTCTCAGTGTCTTCTTATTTCAACCTGGGGAGGTTGTATGATGTCAGAAAGTCCTTCATTTCACTTAGGTTATCAAGTTTGATTCCATACAGAAGTACATAGTAATCTCTGATAATCTTTTGTATTTCTCCAGGGTCAGTTGTGATTTGATCTTTTGTATTTCTCATTGTGTTTATTTGGACTTTTTCTCGGTCATACTGGCTAGGGGTCAATCAATCTTGTTAATTCTTTCAAAGAACCAGCTTTTTGTTTTGTTAATATTTTCCATGATATTTTGGGCTCTCATTTTTGTGATTTTGATTCTTCTGCTGAAGTTAGGCTTTTGGTGGTCTTCTCTTTCCAGCTTCCTTAGGTGATTTTTTAGGCTCTCCACTCACATTTGAGCTCTTAAGGGATTTTGATTCTACCGCCTAAGTTGGGGTTTTGGTGGTCTTCTCTTTCCAGCTCCCTTAGGTGATTTTTTTAGGCTCTCCACTTGTGATATTTCTGTTGTCTTGATGTGTGCTCGTAGAGATATAAATTCTCCTCTTAGAACTGATTTCATGGCATCCCAGAGGTTTGGGTAAGATGTTTCTTCATTTTCATTTGTTTCCAGGAATCTTTTAATTTCAGCTTTGATTTCAGTGTTGACCCAATCATTGTTCAGCATCATGCTGTTTAGTGTCTATGTCTTTGTGGGCTTAGAGGAAATGGTGTTGGTGTTGATATTTATTTTTATTCCATTGTGGTCTGAGAATGTGCATGACAAAATTTCAACCTTATGGAATTTTTTTATGCTTGATATATGACCAAGGACGTGACCAATCTTAGAGTACGTTTCATGTGGTGATGAGTAGAATGTATATTCTGTGGTTGTTGGGTGGAATAATCTGTAAGTATCCATTAAGTTCATTTGGTCAAGTGTCAAGTTTAGTTTTTGGATCTCTTTGTTGATTTTTTTGCCTCGATGATCTATCTAGGGTTTTTAGTGGGGTATTCAAGTCCACTGCTCATTTTCCATCCTTTAACTTTGAGTCTGTGTGTGTCCCTTGTAGTGAGATGAGTCTCCTGGATGCAGCAAATATTTGGGTCATGGTTCTTATCCAGTTTGACATTCTGTGTTTCTTCAGTGGTGCATTTAGTCCATTTACATTCAGGATGATTATTGAAATGTGATTGTTTCTCCTTGTCATTAGGTTCTCATGAAGTTTTTTTTTTGTTTGCTTGTTTTCATTGGCTCTGGGGTTAATGTATGTGTGTGTTTTTAAGTTTCTTTTTGCGCTGTATTCTCTGTTGATTCTGTGCTCTGCTGTTCTCTTAGGAAGTGTGTGGTCAATCTTTTTTTTTTTTTTTCTTTCTTCTGTGCTTAATACCTTTTTAAGTATCTCCTGTAGAGCTGGTATGTAAGCTGCTTAATATCTTAGGGATTGGATGTCTGGGAAGGATTTTAATTCTCCATCACTGATGAAGCTGAGCTTGGCTGGAGAGGGAATTCTTGGTTGAATTTTTTTATCTTTGAGGGCTTTGAATATAGGGCTCCAGTCCCTTCTTGCTTATAGTGGTTCTGCCGTTACATCTGCTGCCATTGGTTTTCTCCAGTAGATAGTCTGACCTTTCTCTCTTGCTGCCTTTAGGATTTTTTCTTTTGTGCCTACTTTGTGTAAATGAATTACTATGTGTCTAGGGGTTGATCTTCTCATTTGATGTCTTGTGGGGGTTCTCTGTATCTCTTGTGCTTGGCTGGTGACATCTCTGGTGAGATGGGGCAAGTTTTCTTGGATTGCCTCCAGGAATACTTACTCCAAGTTGTTCTCCATTTCCCTTCTTTTTCTGGGATACCAATCAGGTATAGGTTTGGCCTCTCGATATAATCATATATCTCTTATAGGCTTTGCTCTTTCTTTTTGAGTATTCTTTCTATTTTTTTTTTTTTTTTTACAGATTGGGTTAATTCCATGTTCTGGTATTCAAGTTCTGAGATTCTCTCTTCAGCCAGATTAATTCTGCTTTCCATGCTTGTCATCTTGTTATTTATTTCCTGGATGAATTTTCTTATTGCCAAAATATCTGCTACAAGCTCTTTTGTTGTTGCATCTTGTCTTTCTTGAGTCTTATTCACTTTTTCCATCCATTGCCTAATCTTGGGCTAGTCTTGGTGACTTCCATTATTTGGGCACCAAGGTTGATTTTTCAGGAGTTTTATCTTTGGTACACTTAAAATTGCATGAGGTCTTCCTTTGTGACATATCTCTTATTTTATCTTTAGCTCTGTTTTTCAGTGTCAGTGGGAGAGGCTTTCCCTCCTGATGTTTGCTCAGTCCTCTATTCTTAAAATTAACTTTTTCAATTGACTCTAAAGTTAACTTTTAATTTTTTTTATCCTAAAGATATTGAATACAATTCAGAGTTAGGTATACAAATGTGCATTTTGCAGGTGCCCTTGTAGATGAGGTGTGCCCTCCCCTTCCCCAGGCAGACTTCCACCAAAACCTTATTTTAAATCTTGTTTTTCCTCAAAGTTTTTCTTTTAAAAGTAATATTCTCCTTTTAATAAAAATTTCTGAACAAGTAAAATAATCGGATTATTATTCAAGACTCTGGATGCAAGTGTTTTGATTGGGCTGTGGAAGAAAAAAAGGGGCTTTAACTTTTTTTTTGAATTTTATTTTAGAATCACTGGATACATGTGAAGATTTGTTATATATTCCCTCTTCCTGCCCCACTTTAGCAGTGTCCAGTGTCTGTTGTTTCCATTTTTGTGCCCATGTGTAGCCACTGTTTAGTACCCATTTATGAATGAGAACATGTGGTATTCAGTTTTATGTTTCCATGATAATTTGCTAAGAATAATGACCTTCAGTAGCAGCCATGTACTGCAAATGATGTGATTTCATTTCTTACTATGGCTGTATAATATTCCATTATATATAATTTAATTTATTCAGTCTATTCTTAATGGGCATCTGGGTCATTTTTGATAGAATGATTTATGCTTCTTTGGAAATATATCCCTTAGTGAGATTGCTGTCAAATAGTAGATCTATTTTTAGTTCTTTGAAAAATATCCAGCCTGGCACAGTGGCTTACGCCTTTAATTCCAGCACTTTGGGAGGCTGAGGCAAGAGGATTGCCTGACCCCAGGAGTTCAAGACCAGTCTAGGCAATATGGTGAGAACTTGTCTCTCAATATATCAAAAAACTAGCCAGATACGGTGGCACACACCTGTAGTGCCAGCTACTTGGAAAGCAGAAGTGGAAGGATCGCCTGAACCCAGCAGGTGGAGGCTGCAGTGGCTGTGAGTGTGCCACTGTACTCCAGCCTTGGCAACAGAGTGAGATTCCTACTCAAAAAAAAAAAAAAAAAAGACAAAGGAAAAATATTTAAACTCCTTTCAATTGGTGTGGAACTAGCTTATATTCCCACCAAAAGTCCAACAGTGTATGAGTGTTCCCTCTCCTCCACAACCTCACCAACTTCTGTTGGTTTTTGACTTTTTAATAATAGCCATTCTGAGTAGTGAGAGATGGCATCTCATTGTGGTTTTGATTTACATTTTTGTGATGATTAGTGATACTGAGCACTTTTTTCATATATTTGTTGGCTTCCTTTGTATGTCTTCCTATGTATCCCTTACTTTGAGAATTGTCTGTTCATGTCCTATGTCCAATCTTTAATGGAATTATTTGTTTTATCCTGCCAATTCATCTGAGTTCCTTATAGATTCTGGATATTAGGCTTTTGTTGGATGCATAGATTGCAAATATTTTCTCCCACTCTGTGGGTTATCTCTTTATTCTACAAGAAGGGCTTGATGAATGAAGATAAAGTCCAGGCCTAAAGGTGCTGCATATCTGCTGGCTTTGGTTCATGAAGGGAAGAAATTGGGTGTGAGGATTTGCATGCCAGAACCATCATCAGGATACTGTTAAAAAGTCATTTTCCTCCACACCATCTTCATTCAGACAACTGCCTTGAGTAGTGTGAGGAGACCTGATAAGGACTCGGTGTCGCAGTGAGCCAGAGTCAGTAAAAATGCAGTGTGGAGACCCAAGCATTTAGGAGTAAAATGTGCAGGTGCATATGATGCCTTTTCAATGTATACCATATTGTAGTATCACATTGTTTGAAATTTGTAGGTCTAGAATATCAACTGCTGTATAAGGTAGCACAAACTAATTGGATGCTTTCAAACATTTGCATGTTTCAAAACTTTTGAATTTTTAAAGATTCTTCCAGTTCAGTATTTATAAGACATCTTGGGATCTCCTAGTTTGGTTCCTAATTTGTTTCCGCTGGAAATTTAAGGAGGGCAGGAAAAAAGGAAGAAACAAAACATGCTTCTTCCACCAAAAGTCAGCTCTGTTAACTAATTTTAAGTCCTTTGATCTTAAAGTCTCAGAAATTACTTGCTGTTCTCCAGAAAATGGAAAGTTTTATTTCATAATGTGCAAGTTCAAATTAAACCAGGTAATACTTTTATCTTCAGCATTCACTTCTTTAAATATCTGACATAAAGAGTGGAATCGGGGATGGACAATGGATAGAAACAGTCTCAGATAAACAGTTTATCAAAACATCAACTTGACTATTGATAGAGCATTAAGAGAACTTTCTTTGGTGTCCAACAGCAATAACATATCTAGAAAAAATGTAGCCATCCCACACTGATATTGCTGAGACCTCTATGTCTTCTTGTTTCTATAGGAAAAGGTAGTGTCTCATGTAGGCAGCTAGCTCCTGAAAAAAACAAAAACAAAAACAAAAATAAAAACAAGATGGACTGAAGTGAGCATGCTTAATTTCCTCAATCAAACCCATCAAATTCATCAACCAAATAAGTCATATTTTATATCTTATGAAAGAGTGAGAGACCAGAGAAGGGCTGGGCGTGTTATTCTGGTAAAAGATTTCTTCATATGGAAGGAAACGTCTGGAACATGGCATACACATTCTTCTGTGGTTTATGGTTTAAAATATTTAATCAACAAAAAATTCATGTGACTCCATTTTTTCATCAGGAAACATCAATTTTATTAATGAAAATAAAGCCTCTTTTTTACCTTTAAGTACATTTTGTTGTGGGATCTTACTTTTTTTTTTTAGAAAAAATTTGGGTCATCTAAAATTGTCATATCTTACAATTATGTATATAATTTCTTTTTTGCAGAATAAGAATGACACTTTTCAATGCAATTGTATTTAGAAACATAAAATAAAAAAATTATCTGCTTTTTGTAAAATCCTCAGGTTTTAAAATTATTTAACTTATTGTTGAGAGAGATACTTCTCTTTTTAAAGTAATTAATCTTCAGTAAATTAGTTTTAAATAAAGTGATATTTTAATAATAAAATAAACTTGCTTAATGCAAAAATGAAACAACAAGAACGCTTTAAAAAACAAAGCAACATGAGTAGAAATATAGAAATTCAGAGATGAACAGCTGAAATTTGGTACCTGATTTTTCGAATAACTAAGGGAGGTTTTTACAGAATCTTTTTAAAGCTTATGATAAGGAATTATTGATTACAGTAGTAAAAAACTAATGACACCTGATTTAACCATTCTCAGATTCCTGATGGAAAACTTGAAAATAAGTGACAATCTAAAATTATGCAAAGCTTCACCAGGACTAGAAATCCAAAGACACGCTCCTGAGTTAGAGTTACATGTTAACAGCTTACATGATGTGTTTGAAGAAACTTACAAGGCACTAGATATATATGTAGTTACCAGCTTAATCATTACTTGGCATTAAAGTAAATGTATAGACTTCAGAGTACACAAAGGTCAAGACTGTTTATTGAAGAATGAACCAAAAGAAGCTACATGAAAACTTAAATTGAGATTCTTGGGTAAATAAATCCATATTTTCTGGAATGGTATTGCTGACTAAAGATGTTCATATATTCTGAGGTGGTAATGGCTAAAAATAATATATATTTCTATAATACATCATGCTTATCATCTTAAACAAGTGTGGTTAACATTTAATTATTTATGATTCTTCATATTATGCTAAAATGCTGCATACATTATTTCTATATGCATCTTTGAAAAAGTTTATATATGCAGTTTTACCAGTAAAAAGAATAAATGCAACCCTATTAAGCTAAGCTCACAATAATCTAAAAGCAGCTGCCATTAGTGGTGCCTTGATTACTGTTTTTAATCAAAGACTCCCATGCAGTATCATCAAGAGACATAAACAAAGATACTGAATATAATCTTGCCACTCTTTTCTTTATGGTATGCATTAAAAACCAGTGAGACAGCAACTAATATGAAATAATTTGAAACATTTCTCTGAATTGTCCTAGAAATATCATAGCACTCATTCTCATTGGTTTCTTCTGTAATTTGCAAATTATTTATAAATTCTATGTGGGGGTGGTATGCAGGCTTATTTTGCAAGCTAGCCATTAATGATAAGCTCTCGTTCTGCTTACTCTTTCTTTCTCTGTGGTGCTTAATGATTGCAGTCTGTTTCATCATATTGTAGCCTGGCATTTTCCTGCCTCATGTAGCTACTTTTGAAAACTGTAACTCCTCACATTTATTCTACTTCTTTTTAAAAGATAATTTAAGCAATATGGTTGGAAACCTATTAAATATGTATAAAGAATATTAATTATTAATTTATGTTAAGCAACACCAACTTAACATTTTCTCTCTGCTCTTGCTTGGAGTGTTGGCTTGCTTTCTGGACAGTCTTTCCACTCTATACTTTCCCAATTGGGCGTGCCATCCACCATGACAGTTCTCACTAAAGTGATTACTGTGCCTCATTAGGTCTTTGTCAAACTGATTTTAAGAACTGCAGAACTATATTTAAAACTTCCTAACATGCATTCTTCCTCATTTCTCACAGAGCTCTCAACTCAGCATACCCACAAAGCATTATCTCCTCATCTCTCCAAACTTGCACCTTCTTGGTCTTGGCTTGTGTCTCATATCCATACGCCCCTCTATGATGACATCTTTATAGGTGAATGACCATTTGCTTCTTACTGAAAGATAAAGACATAGATGCTAGATGTGGTTGTGATTAGAGTACTTTTCTGGAGATTATGCTTCTATAACAATTATTAAGGTACCAGCCCAGGAGCTGTGGTTACTACAAGCCTAAAGGGCTCATAATTCTAGTGCTTCTTAGGTCTCATCCTCTACCCATGGCAGATTTTTTTTTAATGCCCCACTTTCCCCAACCCTGCATATCTTTAAGAAAAGAAAAAGTTATACTGATGTGTAGTTCCCTCACTCTCATTTTATGCTTATTTAAGAAAGAGAAATAAACTAAAGCTTCTCAAAAACATCCTCAACATTGTCTGTAATTTTGTGTGCCAGCCTTCTGTTTTTTTTTTCCATCTAGCATTCCCTGGAGTTAGAGATTGTAACAAGCAACTAGTTTCAGTGAAAGCCCAAGTGGCTAGGTCGGCTTTGCCACCTGGGAAGGAATATAAAGGACCTTAGAAAACAGTTCATAGGGGAATAGGGTTCAAAAAACATAGTTGTAAAATACTACTACCTTACTCATTTTTATGTTCCCTGTTAATAAGAAGGGAGGGTGATACTAATCCTCATTCACTCTAAAGCTTGTGTTCTATGCAATAAGCAAAGTTTAGCATCATCATCTGCGGGCTGTCAATCCCTGTAGACCCACATAGTAGCCACCAGTGCAAGAGAAAAGAGTATTGGATCATTGAATGATTACATGGTGAGTAGAAAAAAAGCAATATATTTGAGTGACTAATGATCTCTTCAGTTATTCATAGGCAGGCAAGTCAGCCATTTGTAGCCTGGATTCTAAAAAAATAAATGCAAGTATGGCTAGATGTCATCCCATGATATTTCCAATCTATTACAGTGCTCACTAATTAGGGATATGAGAGACAAAGTTGTACTTCCTTCAAGGCGACCTTTGAAGAAGCACCAGCTGAAGACCTGAAGTCTACCATATGGAAGAAGCACCACTGAAAATTTGCAATACAGTAAAATTCAGCAGCCATCTAGTGTTAAAGAGAGAAATAGCAACAGAGATGGGGTACACATCTCTGTGGTGTGGTACTAAATGGTGGCCATAGGTGGAAGAAAAGAGCAGGGATACAACAGAAGGAGAGAAAGGACACAAGACTACTCCTCAAACTCTATACATTCTTTTGAGGAGAGAGTTGTTTAACATTTCACTCTTTAATCCTTGTCTGACATGTAGTTGTTCTTATAATCCCTGATCTCCAAAACATGAAGTCAACACATTTTAGTAAATCATACATTCTATGCCTTTGGGAGAATATCTCACAAAAAAGTAACAGGGGGGATTTCTCCAGACAAATTATTAGGTCTCATCATGTAGGTGAACTTTTATTAGGTAAAATCAATTTTTCCAAAAAGTGTGGCAGGTAAAAGAACAAAATGTATATAAATCAATGATTTTGGTCAGGCTCGGCGACTCCTGGCACATTGGGAGGCAGAGGCAAGTGGATTGCCTGAGGCCGCGGGTTCGAGACCCAGCCAGGCAGCTTGGCAAGACATCTTCTCTACAATAATTTTTAAAAATAGCCAAGCATAGTAGCATGCACCTGTAGTTCCACCTGCTTGAAAGGCTGAAGTGGAAGGATCGTCAGAGCCCAGTAGGTCAACTCTGGGGTGGCCGTGAGTGTGCCACTGCACTCCAGCCTGGGCGACTGAGTAAGACTCCGGGTCAATAAAAAAAAATCAGTGATTTTAAGTTACCCTCTACTTAATAACAGATTGTTTACCTATTTTTTGGACAAGTCCAATTCATATTTTGGTACTTGCCCTGAGGGTGGCTATAACAGCCTCCTTCCTAATCAAATTAAAAAGTTGACTGCATGTGGTCATCAATATCTTCCTTGCAGGATTTTTAATTAAACTATGAGATATTAACCCAACAATTCAGAATTGCATTAAAGGGAGACATGCAAGTGCTGAAAAGGACCTGCTTACTTTCTGATTTTGAGCTGTGTGTCATCTTTTTCTAGAAAGGAACAAGATATAATACTGGGAAGTGAGGGGTCCTGATATTTAAGTGAATCAAACTCTGGTCTTTTTGGTGATATTAATGAGACCAATGACTTTATTTTTTGAGTTTTTTTAGACAGAATTTTACCAAAGGAGATATCCCTCTTCTTGTAGCGATCATTTATATTATACTATCACTAATTACTTTTCATACAACTTATATCTTATTTGGATGTTCTATTTCCTCTTGTCCCTAAGTAGTTGAAGAGTGAACCCACTGGCCACCTTGTCTCTTTTGACGGCCTTTCTTGTCACATGACTCTGCTTATCCCACCAAGAAGAACCTTGAAATTATGCTGCATATCTCCATGCTCCAGTCCCCTATCCTGCCCTGGGAAAATTTTATTGAATTGAGTTGTAAGTTCTTTATTTCTATCATATGGGCTCTTCCACTGGCTGCCAAATAACTTGTCATAAAATGGTCGCACACTTATATTAGCTATATAGTTTATTATGATAAGAATGTATAGCTATATTACTACCTCTGCATACTGACCTTGTGTTTATTTTTTATATAATCATACGTTTAACTTAGAGACCATCCATCATAGCTTAAATACTTTTGTATTCTATCTGAATTCTTCTCCAGGACAATAATAAAAAGGACCAAAAAGAAATGAAAATACTGTTTTTTTCTCCAAAAGAGATTCATTATTTCTCCTGTCTTTGAATTAAACTAATTGTTTGACTATATCAATCAGTTCTGTGAATGATGAAATGGATTATTTCATCATTCACAAACCAAAGTTCAGGTAGTAAAAACTAAAGGCATAATTATAAGATATTGTCAAATGTTGTGTTCAGGGCTGGTGCTTGACTGTTACCAATATTAACATTATGATATTTAAATTTTAATTTTACATATCAGGTCATTCATGAGCACAGAATGACTACCCACTGAAAAATGCCAATATAATACCTGCCTTTAAGCAACCTTGAGAGAAGGAACAATTTCTGAAATTTAGAGAAATAGACTGTTATTTTCTAATGAGAGTATTTTTCTTTTAATCTGTCTTTCAAATATCTGAAAAATATGATGACTTCTTTGAGAAAAAGTCAGCAATCAACTGAAATAAATTTAATTTGTTTATTTAATTTTCTTAATAAAAGTTGGTTCTTTTAAGTCAATTACATGCATTGTATAAGAGATAATAGTAAAACCATTTTTCACTTTGAACATTTTGTTGTCAGTTGTTGTTACATGTTGCATCTGCATAGTCTGAAAACAATTACTTCTGTCAGAAGAGATGCCTTCTTAAAGTCTTCCTTCCCACACCTGATATATGAGAAGAGACAGGGGTTAAAGGAGACAGACAGCTTGGGTCTCTCTCACATATTTTAGCTTCAGTTTTTCTCAGAAGCACTAATCCATGCCTGCCTCTAGGTAACCAACCCCCAAAGAATGTATGTTATGCCTTTGATAACAGCAGGACAAAATAACTCACTTTTCTTCTTTTTTGTGTTAACTTACTTTGGGATTTTCCTACACCCTCCACACATATGGGTAATATATTTCATTGGACATATGTAATTTACCGAGCTTTGTTATTACTATGAAACACAATTATTTGGAAAAAGAAAGATTGCTCCCATAAATACTCCCATGTTAATCTTATTTTAGATTAGCATTGCAGGTACTGTGCCAGGTAGAATGCATGCTTTGTAGGCACAAGTTAGGAGGGGATTTTTTTTTCCTGAGATACAAAAGAGATGCTTGTGCAGCCTAGAAAATGCAAGAAGCAGACTGTGACACTTTTGTTTGCTATTTGTTTTGGTTTGTCTTATTAATGATAGAGTTGTGAATATATAATGAAAAGTTCAGAATAATGAAAATAGCTGCATGTTTATTATATAAGAATAGTGGGTTTGGTGACTTAAAAATGCATTTTAAATACTGGGTTTTTGTATCCAATAGTTAGAAGAGCTCTGCAACTAAGAAGAGTCGAAATGTATGGTTGTATTTATAAGTAGACATTGAAGTGCATTTAGGAGTATCTTAATCAACATTTTAAAACATGTTTTATAAGTTTTTTATTTATTTATGTCATTGCCACAATGTGTGACTGTATAGAATATTGTACCTTACAGGAAATGTTTGTGTACTTTGTCACTTATCCCCTTAATTGTGGCAATTTCAGCATGTATCTATTGTGCATAGCTGCTTCTTAATGATATGTATCAATTGCAGCAATCCATGAGTAAAAGATTTTGGGGTAATCCTGCATATGTAACCTCATAAAGTGAAAATTCAATTTGGAATTTTGTAGTACTTATTGCGCTTTTGTTCCCCTTTTGACATTTCCTAAAATAATCAGGTTTTTTGAAGATAAAGTATTCTAATATGTGAAGAAATTTATTTTATTTCACATTGTTGACTGCCTTCTCTATTGTCCCAAAGCAGAAGGTGTATGCTCTAAGTAAGTACATTGTAATTTTGGATGCTTGCATGTTTGTATGACTTCTGAAATTTTCCTAGGAAAATGGATGATTATTTCTTCCAATATTAACTCAAGCAAAGTTGGGAGCAAGTGATACACACTTATTTTAAAACAGAACTAAAAATACAATTTTTATCTCTACCCAGCAAAACAAATGAAGGGAACAGAAAGGAAACCAGAAGATTCTTGAGAGAAGAAAACATCTATATAGCCAAC
Organism: Tarsius wallacei; assembly: GCA_963574415.1. Classification (NCBI taxonomy): domain Eukaryota; kingdom Metazoa; phylum Chordata; class Mammalia; order Primates; family Tarsiidae; genus Tarsius; species Tarsius wallacei. The sequence continues at coordinate 36,811 of CAUYQG010106377.1, forward strand.
TACTGACTTGTTTGTGCAGAATAGGATAATGAGATTTAAATTTGCCAAAATTATGGGATCATCCTAAAGAATGAGAGATAATAGTTTTCCAGATCTCCATTGTTAAGTTACCAACCATGGCTTTGAGAGAACAATATGTCTCATTCCCAATGAAGTATTAAGAGCATTTTCCTGAAAAAAATGATAGGGCAAGTCCCTGGGTCCCCTCCTGCTCTGGAAACTTTTCCGTTCTCTCAATAAATCCTGTTATCCCACTTAAAAAAAAAAAAAGGAAAGAAAGAAAAGGAAAAAAAATGATACATTTTATTGGAGGGGATGAAGAGGATAAGGAAACTTCAACATTAAGACAGATTGTGGGCCTAAATAGCCAAAACTGGAACTCCACTTTTAAAAAAAATGGAGAAAGAATTGGTTGTAAGGAGACTGCTAGAAACAAAAGAGAGCAAAACTCTGCTTCTAGTGTTTTCTCTGAGACCTTGTGCATTCATTATTCTTTGGAATAATGAAAGATTATCCATTATAATGGAAGAATAAAGTTTTAATTCTTAAGAACTCTTCACCTTGCCAGCCAAGACCCCAGGAGCCATATCTGAGAAAGCCTAAGACAGGCTGCATTTAAATGTAATACACTGGGCTGGATGACAGGCATCTTATACAGAGATTATAGTACACTGAAGAAGTTTTTCTACCTATTTCTGAGACACATAGTTTCCTTTTCCCAGGTTTAGAGTGACTTTTTTGCTTATACATGATTTAGGTTGCATTTTTCACCATAGTGAAACCTTATAATCAGAAGTAATTTGATTTTGAAAAGTAAAATAATGTGACATTTCTGTCTTCCTAGTGTTTGGCAGAATATAATACATATCAATTACAAATACTATTAGGGTTTGATCAGAGAAGCTTCATTACTCCATGAACATATACAATTAGAAGTTTATAATAAGGATTAGACCTTATGTGATTGTAGGCTAGCTAAGATGTCTATGCAATTGGCCATGCATCTGAGATTGGGACTGCAGTTGCTATAGGTAGACCAGATTGGCAATTAGGACATAAAACAGGGCTTAAAAAAATACAAACTGAAACCTATAAGCATGGATTAAAATCTATAAGAACAAACTGAAGCTTACATTTGTTTCTCACTGTCATTCAAAAGACAGCTCAGATGGCTAAGTAGTAGAAAGGAGAGTTTCATAGACTATATCAGTTTGCAATATGGGAAGAGAATGTCTTCAGCATGGATCAAAGGTGCTCTTTCTTTGAAGAGGAGAAGGACAGGTTGGATTATATGTTTCACAGAACCTGTATCACACATACATATTCAGCAGGTTTGTGGGAAAAGCTATATATATTAATGAGGGGAGCAAAGCACGTGTGCAATGGATAAACATATGTGAAGTATACATCCCATGTTCACTTTAAGGTGTGGTTTTAGCATTACAGTGAGGTGAAATTTGGCTCTTGACATCAAAAGGTGAACTATAGAACGCAAAGACAATTTGTTTGCAGCCTCTATAAGTTGCTGAAACTGGCTTAAGGTCTAGCTTGTCAGAAAAGATTGTTTCTAAGACTGGGTCTATTCAATCCAAATTGTATTGGTCTGGATTGTAAATAAACTATTAATTTGCCTGATAGCGTCTATTGTTAGGGAATAGCAAGAGTGTGTTTTTTCTTGTAGCTGCAGGAAATCAGAGATTTGTCACACAAACTGGGCCCTGAACCCTTGATCTTAGGTAACTTTGTTTCCTTCATCTTAAGGTCTGTCTTAGTTGATAAAGAGGCATCTATTCTGGTATCACCATCTTCTACTGAGGTGATGTGGATGGTCTTAAGGAGAAACTAGCAGCTTTCCCCATGGTGTTGGATACACACCCACTCAGGAGTCAGAGAAGTCAGGAACAATCTCACAGGGCTGAAAGAGTTGCGGGCCTGGATGAAACCCATGCAAACAACATAAGTTAGCAGAATGTGTGTCAGTTCTAGGGTCCAATCCCTTACATTGAACTTTAGTGCATAAAAGTAACTGCTCTGTTATTTCCACCTCAAAAATAACAAGCATATTTCTATTATGTCTACCTCCGGTCTGGTACTGCATAAGGAAGAGAATCCTGGTAAATGTAGTTTTAGCTTTGCAAAATTGTCCCAGGTAAAAACTACCCAAGCCTACCTTTGTCAAGTTGGTATCCTGCACACACCTCTTTTGCCCTTATTTAATTTACAAATAAGCACAACAGCAAAATCAGGCTGCCACCTAAGCTTATGCAACTGTTTCTCATACAACTGAAAAACATGCTGATTGTCTCTCCCAAAGAGATGAAACGATCTCTTTGTGCACATTAGGAGGTATTCATCCTGGGTGATCATCATCCCTCTACAAGCTGATGACACTTTCCTCTTTAATATCCTGTGTCATAAATACTGATTTATAAGTTTAAATACTATGAGTACATTTAGAGTTGGAGGGTCAAGAATAGGAAAATAAGAAAATAACAGATCCATGGACACATAAAAATATTTATATTAAAGTAAAAAAGAAGTAATTATAGCTATTATAGCCCTCATTTCCTTGTCTCATTATGTGGCCATCACTGGTATTTGTAACTGTATATATTTTTTACACAACCTATTTAATTCCTCTTCCCTTAGCAAGCACCTTAGCCATTTGTGGTTCCTTATCTGATACAATGACCTTAAACCTTCCTGGCTGAAAATTCTGGGCCATTCATAGCTCTTTATTGACTTTTATTATAAGATGTTAGTCTACTAAGAGTTATCCAAAGAAATGTCTTGCCTTCTAGATATAGTCATCATTGTAACCAAATTTCTCTTTGAGAGTCAGGGTCAATAACTCTAGTCAACAGAAGGCCCTTTCCTTTGCCTGTTGACTCATTTGCATGAGAAGCCCGAGTGACAGCCTCAACTTTCAGTTTATTAGAACTATTGCTATTTTTCTTGGTAAAAGCACAGCTTGCGTGGGGACTAAGACTACTTGACAGAATTTTGCTGGTGGATTACTGAAAGTAGAACCATTTGTTATTTCTACCCCTTAATTTTGAAATCAAGGTATCTTGGCTACAGGAGAAGCAACATTGTATATTTCTTCATGATTTATAGCATATTCCACATTCTGGAGGACATTATTTCAGGCTTACAAAATGTTGCTGCTAGCTGGCATGGCAAGCAAGTGTTCAGAGTCTATTCCACTGGTATATCAAGTTAACTACTTTAAGATTAGAGTCATAAAACCAATGAATTTCATGTGCTAGGTCCCACTGTTTTATTTCATTTGCTATAAAATTAGTTACTTGGTTAGAAACAATACTGTGTAGAATATCAAGATAAAGACATTCTGTAACTTCATGGGTGGTAGTTTTTGCAGAGCTATAGTGGCTAGAGAAGGACAGTCCACATCCAGAAAGGGTCTTTGCTAATGAAGACAAAGACGTCTCCCTTTCATCATGGAAATGGTCCAATGTAATCAAACTGCTGCCAAGGGCTGACTGATAAGGGAATGCGGCCTTATCGAAACTCTTGGTCTCTTATTGGAAAGCTGGGCTCTCAACAGTGGCTGTAGATAGATTGGCTGGATGAGTAGAAGAAGTCCTTGTAGAGTCCATAGATTACCTCCATTCTTGTCACAATGGCCACCGTTGTAATGCCCCATTAGGCAAAGATGGAGCTGACTAGGCAAAAAACAATCCAAAAATCTGGCATCACAACAATAGGTTCGCTGGGCACAGTGGTTCAAGCCTGTAATCCCAGTACTTTAGAAGGCCGAGGCGAGAGGGTTGCCTGAGGCTGGAAGTTTGAGACCAGCTTGGGCAACATGGTGAGACCTAGTCTCTACAATAAAAAAAATTAAAAAATAAAAAAATGGCCAGGCATGTTAGCTAGCGCCTGTATTTCCAGCTACTTGGAATGCTGAAGTGGAAGGATTGCCGGAGCCCAGCAGGTCAACGCTGAGGTGGCTGTGAGAGTGCCACTGCACTTCAGCCTGGGAGACGGATTGAGACTCCAACTCAAAAAAAAAAAAAAAGAATAGTTTCACTGGGTCTTTTAATTATTTTGCTGCTCTTCTGCTAAGATTTCTCTTTGGTGAGAATCTGCAGAAGACGCAGACATATTCATATTCTCTTTCAGTTCACAGAGTGCTATTCTCAGCACCTTTCCCTCAGCTTTTTGTTAAATATTTTCTGACAATAATTCTTCAATTCCCTTTCACCAGTTACCAAGCCATTAACCACTGCACAAGAGTCCATGTAGATAGTACCTTTGCCTGTGCTTTCTTGTAAACAAAGTGAATGGTTGGGTACATTGTTCAAAGTTGCATACATTAGGAAGTGTTTTATTTACCCTTGTTTTGTGCATTGCCTGGGGTGGGACTGTAGTAGGTCAACTTCCTACTTGCAGGTACAGTCAGCATATCACATAGCATCTTTTGTAACACAAGCCCAATTTTTCTCCATCTGTAAACTGTTTACATAGTTTTCATTTACAGGTTGTAGCAGGCATAGAGACTATGGGTATTTGAAACATTTGCTCATGCAACTTTTACTTATTTCCCTAGGACACGTTAAAGCTGGGTCTAGCATAATTTATGACTATTTGGTAAGGAATCTGGGGGCCTTTTCTTCATGGAACTGCAACACACCTGTCCCAAGATTCTCAGAATACATGTAGTGAGATAAAGTGAGAATTAGAGAAGCTATGGCCTATGCCACAAGGTGACTAGAGCAGATTTGTGACAATGATATGAGCTACTACAGTGCCTGGCACCCTATGCAGATCTTCTGAGCATTTAAAAAATTGCTGGGATTTCATAACAGCAAACACCACACCAGAAAGATGAATGCTACTCTTCATGTAGCTGAAAGCAAAGAGGTGGGATTATGTTTCCATAAATAAAATCCCAAGTCTTGAACAGAATACATTTCTCTAAGGCAATATATGTTGTAGTAAATTTTAGCCATGCTAAATACCAAAATGTGTTATCTTTCAAAGACTTGAAATATATGAGTCTGCCTGTCAGATTGTTGTCAACAATAAGTAGGTCCTCATTGCCTTTGAATACATATTTAATATGTCAGGATGGCAAACAAAAATTCTACTTGCCAGACCCAAAGAATTTCAGCACTGAAAGAAAAGGGAAAATTTTTCAACCTCAAACCTCTCATTTTCAATTGGAAAATTGAGACTTATCAAAGTGAAATGATTTGCCCAACATTAGCTAGGAAAAAACTAGACCTAGAAATGAGATGCTGTGGCTCCTAGGTCAACTTCAGAGTAACTTTTATGTTTCACAGAATGAGACATGCTGTATTATATCAATTCTAGTAGGATAATTAAATTAATGCAATAGAATAAGATTCATTAAGTATATATATGTGGTATTACAATATGATTTTGGGGCTTGGGCTATATGATTAAAGGTTTTTTGAGGTTTTAGGAATAAGTATTTCAGAATAATAAGAAAGAAAAGACTGCAGGCCTTGGTGACCAGGAAACTGGAGCAAAGAGGTTTTTAAGAAATGTGCACCATAGCAGGGCTCGGTGGCTCAGCCTGTAATCCCGCGCCTTTGGGAGGCTGAGGTGAGTGGATTGCCTGAGCCCGCGGGTTCGAGACCCACCTGGGTAACTTGGCCAGACCTCATCTCTACAATAAATCAAAATGAGCCGGGTGTGGTAGCGCGTGCCTGTAATTCCGGCTACTCGGAAGGCTGAGGTGGAAGGATCACCGGAGCCCAGCAGGTCGAGGCTGCGGTGGCCGGGAACGGCCACTGCACTCCAGTCTGGGCGACAGAGTGAGACTCCAACTCAAAAAAAAAAAAAAAAGAAATGTGCACCTGCAGTGCTTTGGAGAAATGTCTTGGTGAGGTCTGAAACTGCTGATTTAAAGACTGATTGTAACCTTCTAATTCCTAAAAAAAATTACATATCCCAACTAAACGTGGAATTTAACGACTTCATATTAAAAAACAAAAAAGGGGGAGATGTTGGGAGCCGGTCACAGAGGCCCACTGAGCGTTAGGCTTCCACAAACTGCAGTTTTGGCTTTCACACAACTTACAGTTCTAACTCGGGTCACATCTAAGAGACTTCATACTGGTCACAGGCTTCTGGGTCGTGATTTTAAGATTTTTTGAGGTTGAGTAAGGTGTAAATTGTAGAATATAGTTTTAGAAATATAAGTTTAGATAGCCATTTTGTTGAAAGAATATGGCTAGGTTACTTGCAGGTAGCCCACTGTGACCTTTGGACTGGGCCACATTCCAAACATTCTGGGATGGGCTGCTTTCGGTTGTAGAATAAGTATTTAAGTCTCTATAGAATCATTTAACTTGGCATTAGCATAAGCATAGGATGAAAAAGGTTTATAGGATAGGCTGTCATGGATTAAGGTTAACATCTGTTACCGGATTTTTTCTTCCTCTTACCTGAAAAGAACATTTGGTGGGTGGGGGATGCCCCTCGCCTGGCTTTGTGTTCAAGTGAAAGACATGTGAGACTGACTGTGCAAAATCTGGGGATAAAAGACCTGTTGCAATTCCCAATAAACAGCATCTGCATCCTCATAAAAAATAAATAAATAAATAAATAAATAAGGTCAAGCCCAATTTTGTGGAGAAGGATAGAAATTACTAATAATCATTCTCCTATCTTTTCTTGAGGGAAAAAAAAACACAGCACTTTCTAGATCTTTCTTTGTCAGGCAGAGTCATTGGATTAATACTGACTGATGGACTGTGAAAGGAAGTAACGTATATCACACTCAGACTGAGCGTTAGAAGTTCTCTTTAGCATCTTTATCCTCCATCACAGTTGATGCAAAACATCCCCACCTTGCTGAGATGGAGAAACTCTATGACTAACTCCATTTGCCTCCTTGAGCTTTCCTCTGGAAAAGGCTCTGCCCTCGTGTGTGAGTGAAAAATCAATGTCTGTTTTGTTATACCACTGAGATTGGAGGGTTTGGTTATATGTTATAGCACTATACTCCATCTTAACCTGACTAATAGATTTTAAAATATCCTCATTTTCAAAATTAAGTGATTTGTAGAAACTTGGCAGATTGAATAATGTAGAGTAGCTGGTGGTTTTAACTTGCTCAATGATCAGCTTACTTTCAATGCATCAAGAATTCTGAGCATAGAGAATATGTGCCTGATTATAATATATGTTGGATATAGCCTATTTGTTTGTTAAATATGTATTCATACCATGCCAGAGAGTTTATAGAAAGTGAATATAAAATGATCATTTAGATTTTGTAAGAGCTGAATAGTGCAATTTTTTTTTTTTTAAATCAGAGTCTCATTTCGTCGCCCTGGCTGGAGTGCAGTGGCATGCTCACGGCCACCCCAGCATTGACCTGCTGGGTTCAGGCGATCTTTCTGCCATACCCTTCCAAGTAGCCAGAACTATAGGCACGTGCTTTCACGCCTGACTAATTTTTTGATATATTGTAGAGACAAGATCTCACCAAGTTGCCCAGGCTAGTCTTGAACCCTTGGGCTCAGGAAGTCCTCACGCCTCAGCCTCCCAAAGTGCTGAAATTACAGGCTTGAGGTGCCATGTGTGTAATTTTAATTATAGTTATCAAAATTATCTCCGCTGCCAAAATGGAGTTAAATGATATAACTTCTGCTTCTGGCCATCACTGAGCCCATGCATCTCGTCTCCTTTTTCAGACTTCAGTATGATATAGCTCTGATGATTCTCTTTGGAACTTCAATTTGGGAATGGGCTTGTTACTATTTGTCTCAGAGGTAAATTCTCTAATAAAAGAGTGAACACTTACACTCTAGGGAATAATCTGCTTGGTTGAGAGTCATTCAAGCCTATCAATTTGCAATTATTATTTTCACTTATTAAGAGACACCTAACTCAATGAATTTGTAAAACATTTAGTAGTTTACAAACTATAAATATAAAATCTTTTTCTTATGCTTTAATGCAAAGTTTGCAGAGTTTTATTTTTGAAGATCTATTTCATTCTAAATTGTGAATCAGAGTGATGTAAAACATTTGGCTCATAAAATGTCTCAAACCCCAAACCGCTTTAGATATTTGGAAATAATTTTCTTCACACATTTGTTATAAAACAAGTAGAAACCCAGAAAAATACCCCTCTACTTTGAAATGACACGTTTCAGGGATGTAAAATTTCTGATTTCTTTTGTGTTACTTGTATAACTGTGATTGTTAGCATATAGTCCATAAAGTTTCTAGTCATTTTATAAACTTAAAATTTGACAGTTAAGTCTGTGATAGTCTCCCACAAGTGATGGTGATACTGGAGGTGGTCAGCCCAAATTCGTTTCTTTTGTTTTTGTATTCAGCAAGCGTAACCTGCTGTGAGCACTCCATGCTGGTCTCCAAATGGACGGTGGTGCTCTAGTTCCAGGATATCAACTGCATTCTAGGTGAGAAGGAAGACAAGAGCAAAAGTGCAGATAGCAGAGCATATTCATGCTGAATGCCCAATTTGAAAGAGTTCTCCTAGCAGCCTACCAAGGGCAGTGTTACGCATTTTATTTAAATTAAGTCTTTTTATGACTCCTTTAACAGCAACACCAGCTACAAAGTCTCGTATTCCTCTCCCTCCCATCCTCCCTATATATTAATATAATATGTTATAGTTTTTTTTTTCCTGAGTACATTGGTACCCTAAATTATATGTGTTGATAAGAAAACACGAGTGTGGACACTTATGGGCACTCAGCCAACTTTATCAGTTAAGCCTGGACTACCTTATATTATCAGCACAATTTATGCTCCAAGAAAGTAGCTCCCATATCTGTGCTACTGTGTCTCAAACACCTAGGAAAATACCTGACTCATAGTAGGTATTTTTGAAGAAACAGTGAAGGAATTAGTACTTGTTTTAAAATAGGGTGACTTCAGCCTCTAACAAAGCATACTTCTCTTTTTCTTCATTATTCCTCTATTTTTTTTCCAGAAAACCATGTTTTATAATGATATAATGAGTGGTGACTGTGGGTTTCTACTTTCACTCCAGGTGGTTGAGGGATGCATATATTAGAACATGCTTCGCTTACATCAATATGTGGATTTGAGGATGAATGTTCCTTGATCAAAAGCTGAACCGACTCCTTTCACTATGGTATTTTAAATTATTTCAATCACTGAGCAGCATTGAATATTATCAAGTTAACTATATTCACCTTCCAGAATAATTAAATATTAGTACAGAAAACATCCTTCATGTCCACTTGGACTGCCTTTACAGATTTAAAACACACACTTGCATTTAGCAGTTGTATGTTTTGGTTTACCTGGAATAGTTCCCGTTTGTTTCTTTTGAAGTAGCTTAATTATTCATATCTGAAGAGTCTTGACTGGCATAGCAAACGGTACTCACCCTACTCGAAGAGCTGCCAATATTTACAGAATCACATAGTGCAGAATTATAAAGCTAACATGCTGCTTTTTACTCTTGGTGTGGTGTTCTTCCTGTATATTGTACTGACACTCTGAGTGCTTCCTAAAATTACTGTGCATGAAAATCACATTGGAAGTTCATTTAAAATTTCAATTGCATAGGGCACACTTCCATAAGAATCTGATTCAGCGTCTGGATGGAGCCCACGGTACAGCATTTCCAACAAGACCCCTGAGTGGTTCTGATGCAGGTGGTCCTGAGATCACAAACTGGAAACCACTAAACTAAATGAAATGAGGCTTAAATTTTACAGCCCATGGAAGAGCTCATGAAAATTCTTAACAAGTAGAAACCTAGAAAAAAATTACTACATGAATCTAAGGGCAAGCGTTTTCCTGATTAAAAAATCAAAAGCACAACATTTAAATATGAATTATCCTGCTAATTCTCACTATGATAGTACACATGCTTAATATGCTTCATTAAAACATACATTTTATAAACTCTGTGCCACTTGCATAGATAATTTATGTAATCTAATTGCACTGGAATTATTCTGAGTTTCCACTTCAGAATACCAGCTGTGGCTGCTGTCCAAGGGAGAACTCTGTTCCAAGTGTTCAACATTGGCTGCTTTAGTTCATGTAGCATTTAATTGGCTGCTCAAAAATATATCACAATTAACATTAATCAGATTTTAAATATTCACCTTAAATGACAATATAGTCATAATTTTTATTTTGATGCAGAAGAAAAAAATTTTTAAAGTATGCTAAAAGATAGTGAAGGCTTGATTTATTTGAAAGTCATAAAGACATGCTGCCCAGAATCATACTAGTTGTTTTGAATATATATTTTAATTTTCAGACTAGCCCTATGGAAGATATTATCTCTATTATATAGAACAGGAACTTAAGACTCAAGTAGATGAAATAATAAATCTGGCTAGGCACAGTAGCTCCCATCTGTAATTCCAGCACTTTGGGAGGCCAAGGTGAAAGGATTCCTTGAGCCCAGAAGTTCAAGACCAACATGGGCAACATAGTGAGACTTCGTTACTACAACAACAAAAAATTAGCCAGGTATAGTGGCACACACCTGCAGTTCTAGTTACTCAAGGGGCTGAAGCGGGGAGGATTGCTTGAACCCAGAAGCTTGAGACTGTGGTGAGCAATGATTAGGCCTCTGTATTCCAGCCTGGGAGGCTTAGTGAGACCTTAACTCAAATTAATAATGATAATAATAATAATAAATTCAAGTCCCCATTGGAAATAAGAATTGAAAATCAAGACTACCTATGGCAAAATATGATCTTCAAAACACATATGTTGTTTATATCTCTCTTTTTCTCTTTCTGCATCTCTCTTTCTGTATCTAGAATCTATTTCTCCATCCATCCATTCATCCCATTGCCTATTGTTTTTTCATTGTCTACATGCCTAATTCCTTGACTACCACTCACTTATTTAGCATTATTCTTTAACTGAAAATAGGATTACTGGCAGGTATCTTAAAATCTTACTATGCTAAAAGTTCTATTCTACTAATATAACAGACTTTTACAGTGAGAATGTTACTTTAAAGAACCATCAAAATCTTTCTTGTTATAATATATGAGAAAATTTAGGCCCAGGGAATTAGGCAACCTCCTTACTTGGCATATTAAGTTGTTGGCAGAGATTAAATATAATTAAGTCTTTTGACTCATAATACAAATTTTCCCATGGAACTTTAGGTTAAAGACTACTAGTTAAATATTGAACGAACCCAAGACTAATACTGAGAAAAATCTATTCATAGACTCAATTTGTTTCACAAGTTAAGTGGAAAGACTGTGATTTTACAAAGCACATGTACTTACAGATTCCAGAATTAATATGTTGCTTTCTAACAATTGATGCAGCTAGGCAGTACACAAGTCTGCATTTCTACATGCAATTGGCCCAGTTATAAGGTTTGCCTCCAACAGATGCCAAGACTATGGTTCCTCTAGTGGTAGATTTGGATGAACCAGCCTGAATTATATCTGAGCATTCATAAGAGCTGTAACAATAGATTATCCATTTTCATAGTGCACTATAGAGCAATCTTAAACTTTTCAAATGTCAATACTGAGTGGCATAGAGTAGAAATATTTATAGGAATGTCCACTGGAGCCAGTGGACATGAGAGATGCTTTATATATGACATTAATGTCAATCCTCACAACTATTCTCTAATTAAATAAATATTTTAGTAACGATAAAAATATTTTGTGACTTATTTGATATTGGTGTTGTCATTTGACCACTTTATAAACTAAGACTGTTAAATAGTAACTTCCTTAAGATCGCATGAATAAAGAGGAGTACGAGATATATTACCTGTATAAACAAAATATATTCATTCTAGTATGAATCAAAATACAGTGAAATACCACAGAAAATGTCCAAAAATATATAAATGGAATGGCTCACATTACAGCTAGTAATTGACTTAGACTAGTTTCACAGTGAAAATGGTTACATTAGCAATTTTTAAATGATGGGTGTGTTGTAATTTCTTCCAGAAAATACTTCTCATTTGTTAAAAGATTCAAATATATTCAAAATTCAAATATTTACTAAATCTCTAAAAATATTACTGTGTTTATTAATATAATAGCTGCTGAGGATTTTTAAAAAGAATTAATAAAGTCCAGGCCTTTAATTCAAGTTTGAAAAGCCATTTGAATCATACCCCCTAATTTTTCTTACTCTTAAAACTTCCATGAAAATGGTTTCTGTTGCTGTATTCTAAACACTATCTTTTAATAAAAGCATTTCTCCTTCAGTGATGTAAAACAAAACAGCATATAGATGAGGTCTGGAAGTAAATTGCCAGGGTCAGATCCCAGCTCTACCACAGTTTGCCTTTGGGCATGTCACTTAACATTTGTGCTCTCAGCTTCTGCAGCTATAAAATAGGGACAATGTTAGTCCCTAGCTCTTAACCTCGTTGGCATTAAATCATGAAAAGCACTTAACATGTTGCACAAGAAATTTCCTAGCAGGTATATATAAAACAGTCAGTAGCAATTATTATTCAACAGAAAATTTTTAATCACAAAGTTTTTTAATCATAAAATTTGGGGACTTTTTTTTCTTTGTGGATCCTTTGAGTAAGTAAGGATTGAGTAAGAAAAATATCTCGTTGAGTCTTGTGGTAATATGTAATCTTTTCCTAATTAAAATGAGTGTTTATCATCAGACATTCACTTGACAGACAAACCACAGAGTGATTAAAAAAAGAGCTGAGTGATAGAGAAATATTGTCCCTCTGCCTGGAAACAAATACCACACTGGATACTGGAAAAGGCCCCAAGAGACCACCTTCCCATCTTAGGATGGGCCTACACTTACCCCAGAAGGAAGTTTACTATTCTAAATGGAGAATCCATCACCTCCCTTGACAACTGACTCCAACATTTAATCCTCTGACTGTGGGAGTCAAAAATTCAAATTGAAAACAAATTTAATTTAACTTTATGAAAGAGAATTTCATACTTCTGCCTGAAACTTTTAGCAATTGTGAGATAATTTTTTTTATAAATGCAGGGTTCTAATATATAATTTCAGCAAGTAGAATTGAAGCAGTTGGTATTATAAATATTGAATGTAGTGTTTTAAAAAAATTGCTATACGTATCACTCATTTATTCAGACAATATTTATTATACACCCACTATGGGTCAACAACTATTATCCCAACTCATATACTGTCTTATTCTCTGGGGACTGTAGCTTTTGTCATTTCTTTATTTTTAACCTCTCCTAGTGATTAACTTTATAAAAAGTATTAATAGGTTTACAGCATTATTTGTTAAATTACTAATGTTATGTATCATATAATGATTTGCCATCATGAAATATAAAAATTGAACTGAATTTATTGAGAAAAAGATAAAGTCTTCTCTTGTCAGTTGACTATGCATTGAGTGTTATTTGGTGTTTGACTTTACATTTTAATGTGGATATAAAATATCAAGTTTTTAAAAAATGAAAATAATTTGATTCATGTATCCCTGTCCTGTGGAAGAAGGCAATATACTGTGGGATCAAAAGCCATTTTTATTTTACTTATTTTGGTTTTGTTTTATTTTTCTTTATTTCAATAACTTTAAGGGGTACAAATAGTGTCAGTTTGGGCTTTAAGTGTAGCCACCACCTGAGCACATTTTACCTGACAGGTGATTTTGCATCCCTAACCCTTTCCTTCCCTCTCCCTTCTGAGGCTTCAGTGTCCATTATACCATTCTCCATGTCTTTGCAGATCCTTAGTTTAGCTTCCACTTACAAATGAGAACATGCAGTATTTGGTTTTCTCTTCCTGAGTTAGTTCACTTAGGATGATGTTCTCCAATTGCATCTACGTTGCCACAAAAGGCATCACTTCATTCTTTTTGATAGTTTAATAGTATTCCATAGTGTACGTGTACCACATCTTCATTATTCACTAATCTGTTATGGGCATTTAGGCTGATTCCACATCTTTGCAATTGTGAATTGTGCTGCAATGAACATGCAGGTGCAGATGTCTTTTTTGCATAACAATCTGTTCCTCTGAGTAGATACCTAGTAATGGAATTCCTTGCTCAAATGGTAGATCTACTTTCAGTTTTCTGAAAAGTTTCCATATTGACTTCCATAGAGGATGTACTAATTTACACTCTCCACAGCAGTGTAGAAGTGTTCCCTTTTGTCTGCATTTGCACCAGAATCTATTATTTTTTGATTTTTTAATGACGGCCATTCTGACTGGTCTAAGGTAATATCTCACTGTGGTTTTGATTTGTGTTTCCTTGACAATTAGTGATATTGACCATTTGCATATCCTCTTTTGAGAGATGTCTGTTCATGTCATTTGCCCTCTTCTTAATGGGGTTATTTGCTTTTTCTTGCTGATTTCTTTGAGTTCTTTGTGGGTTCGGGATATTAGTCCTTTGGTGTTGGGAGCCGGCCACGGAGACCCACTGAGCATTAGGGATCAGGGAGGGCCGTGGACCCCGAGACCACTAGGATGTGTTCGGGAGCCATTGACACCATTCCCTCCCTCTTTAATATTTGGCATATTTAGCCAGAAAGAACTCTGATGATCTAAGCATGAGGCTCTGAAACTACAACAGACATGGTTAGCTTGGGAAACTCATTGCTCCCATTTCTCACAGACTGTGGTTTTGGCCCTTATACAAGCTGTTCAAATTCGGATCACATTCAAGAGCCTTAATATTTGTATTAAAATCAAATGTTTAAGTTTAGTATAGATATATAGAGAATAAGATTT
>CAUYQG010106379.1:0-13988 GCA_963574415.1 Tarsius wallacei
CAGTTTTGATGGGCAGCATATACACAATGGAATATTAAGCAGCCATAAAGAAGGACAAACTTATGGACTTCACAGCAACTTGGATGGATTTAGAGTCTACAACACTCAGTGATCTATCACAGAAACAAAGAGCTGAGTACCACCTGTTCTCACTTATAAGTGGACCCTGAACATGTACCATAATACTATAAGAAAGGGATTGGCAGTAGCGTAATACTGCTGGGGTGGGGGTGGGGACACAACATCATTAAGGGTACCTGATCTCAAACCAGGCAAAGTGGGGACCAAAGGGAGGCCCAAACTTTACCTGTATGATGTCCACTTGCATATCTAATCCTGAATTGTACCCCACATCTTTAAAATAAAATATAAAAAATAAAAACAAAAAACATTGTTTATTTTACAAGCATGACTCAGATTAGGTTCTATGTGTACAGGGAAAGCCTAGAAAAGTAACAATGTGAATAAAAGACAGAAAATTGGCCTAGACAGATGGAAAGGTGTTTCATATCAGGATACACTGAGCCCTTTTTTAAGGCTGGCTAGCTCCGGGGAAACACTAGACTTTGAATATATCTGGAAATAGTTTGAAAATAGTATCTGCAGATCCTGTTCATGCTCCCTACAGCATATAAACTGAGGAAATGAGTGTGCTTGTTTCAGTAAGCCTGCAAGAAAGTACATAGGATAGAGAGGCAAATATGGCAGGTACCACTGCTGAGATGTGAACGTGTGTTTCTTCTCATGTTTCTTCCTTCTTCCTTTTCCGTGAAGTAGCTAGGTGCTTAGAGATGAAATAATTCCACAAGACAATACCACATGTCACTTTACAGATATATGCATATGTAATTAAAGTGTAAAGAAATGTCTTAAAGATGCAAAACCTAAATTCTGCATGGTGGTTACCTCTGAGAAAGAAGGAGGCTAATGCAATCAGAAAAGACTTCAAAATGAGTTTCAATTGTATGTGTAATATTATATATGTCAGCATGAGTACACAGAAGTCTTTTATATTCTATAATTTTTGTATGTCTGAAATATTTCATAACTGTTTAAAGGAGGTTTAATTCTGACTTTAAAAAAGATCTACACTAATTTAGAATGTGTGGAAGTTAGTTAAGTCCAGAGATAAAAAAAATTAATTACTGACCCCATCACATTTATTTTGAAGAATGTATAGTTTTAAAGCAGTTCTACCCATTTTATTCTCTTTGCAGTCATATTTAATATATATACATATATTTCCTATGGGTTTCATTATCTAGAGACTCAACATTTCCTAAAGATCATAAAACTACCAATTAAATGTGTCCAAATTTTCTCCTTACTTTATTGATTCCATAGCCCACATCCTTAACCACTGATATATATAATAATTTTCTGTGTAATGACTGAAGCCAGCACCTCACGGTCCTGTACACGAGGCTGGTTCTGGTACTGAGGACCCAGGTCTCCTGATTTCAGCCTGCTGTACAGCAGACCCATCTTTATGCTCTGTTATTCTATGCTGTTTCCTCTCTAGGCTTCAATGGGAAGCTGCTGTTCCAGTGCCCTAATAGAAGTTTAAAAAGAAGAGAAGAAGGCCAAGGCGAGAGAATTGCCTAAACCCAGGGGTTCGAGACCAGCCTGGGCAACCTGGCAAGACCTCATCTCTACAATAAATCAAAAAATTAGCTGGGCATGGTAGTGCACGCCTGTAGTTCCAGCTACTTGGAAGGCTGAGGTGGAAGGATCATTTGAGCCCAGCAGGTCGAGGCAGCAGTGCCGTGAGTATGCCACTGCACTCCAGCCTGGGCGACAGAGTGAGACTCCAACTTAAAAAAAAAAAAAAAAAGAACATCCCTGCTAAAAGATCAAAGGTTTTGGAATGGGAAACAAACAAACAAACAAACAAAAAAAAACATTAACTTTTGCATCGAATAGCATACTTGGATCTTGAGGAAGGTCTCACCTTAAACTCCTCGCAGTGTTACCTTAAGTGTAAGGATCAGGTGTGTGTGTGTGTGTGTGTACACGCGCATGTGCACAGATGCAAACACAGGCAGTGAAAACATGCCAAACAATACCTTATTTGTTTAAGAAGCTCCCATATGGAGTAAAAGGACAAAGCAACACATGGAAATAATCATTATCTCACTGTGGTAGTGATTATCTCTAGAAGATAAGGAAGGAGATACGATGAAGGAGGAGTAAACTTTTTTTCCTAACTTGGACTTTTTTTTTTACAGCTTTCTATGCATTTCATCTAAAATATTTCATAAGAAGCAGAGGTTTAAGGAGATACAGTTTTAAAATCATATTTTAAATACAACTCATACTCATCTTATCAAATGTTTAATTTTGAGCCAAGTGCAGGCGTTAAAAATATCAATACCCTGCAGCCCCCATATGATTGAAATTAAGATAGTGCTATATCCTTTCTGTGGTTATTTTGTTCATGCATATATACACATGTACTGCACATGCATTATATATACAATTCATCATAACCATAAATGCAGTATAGTATCTTGTGGTTTTTATTTTATCTTAAATACTAACAGGCAGAGGAGGTGTTCTGGTTAAATGACAAGCTATACAATAAGATTAACTTTGTTTTTTAATGAACTCTTGACCAGCTGACCCAGCTCCCATTCTTGAACAATGCATCAGAATGGAAATGCCTATGGCATCTTAAATAATGTTATATGCCTGGGTCTATCCAGAGCTTTCTATAGACTTCTTTTAACCTACTTGTCAACTCTATCCAACAGTTATAAAATTATAGACTTGAGGAACATTGCAATACCTAGCAGTGCAATCCCCACTCCTATCATTCTGACTTTGAGTGGGTGGTAGAAATAATAATATTAATAATAAACAATAATAAAAATGCCAACTATTATAGGACATATAGTAAATAAATTACTTGCTCTAAATTATACAAATTGCAATTAATGGTTTCCAGGGTCAAATCTAGGTCCTAACGATCCCAGAGCCCATAACCCAATCCACTTACTTTTTAAAAAATATTATGATTATTTAAATCTTAAAAGTACGCAAACACACTTATACCTATGCAGTTTTTACATGCAAAGACTTTTTCTGAACAGATACATAATAACTCCAAATTTGTGGTACCACTAGGAAGAGCAGTTGGAGTCTGGAGAGAGATTACTTTTCATATAGCAGACTTCATAGTTAAATAATTATCAAATATTTGAAGAAATTTTTTTGTGGTAAAGAAAAGCACTAGTTAATAGAACAGATTTTAGACAGCCATGTATTTGTGTTTGGTTTTATCTCTTACTACATCTTGAACATTTACTTAAACTTTCTAAGCCTCACTTTTCTCTCTAAAATAAAGATAAAAAATGGTGGTAACATACAGAGCTATTGCAAGTATTGAATAAGGTAAAATGTATAAAGTAACACAGAGCCTGGCACAAAGTAATCATTTAATTAATACCATATATTATATTTATTAGTAATACTTATTAATAGTGGCTCCAGATGCTTGAATGTACAGTATTTTTGGCTTCTAATGAGAGCAGTTGCCAAGATATTCTTGCAATGACTGCTGGTCTAGGTCAGAACTTCCTAACCATGGTGCCATAACAAGCTAATGCATCACAATCATTGTGTACGTTATAAGTAATTTTTTACTTATAATACTTTACTGAAGTTTGAGGATTGTTTATTTTGTGTCATAGCTGAATCAGTGTTGTACCTATAAAACACTCTCACTCACTTGGATTATGAAATGATTTTTTGAATGGGAGAGAAAGGGGTGGAGTTATTTATAGCTATAGTGTAAAATTGCTGACAACGTTGGGTGTGCTAGTGGGAGTGTGTCATATATGGGAAAATAACATCATCACAAGCTATAATTCTTTTCTCTGAGAGGGGAAATAGTTCAAAATCAGTAAACATAAAGTTTCAGATGGCTTAAGGGTACTACCCTAACTACTGTTTCTATATTCAGTGTCTTGTGTCAGACCCGAAGCTGACAAGGGAAGTGACTCACCAAAGGTCTTGTGGTCAGTTGATGGATCTGCCAACTGAGGTACAGGGTTGATGACTCCCATCTTCTTTCCAGCTGACCCATTGTTATTCTTTGTTTTTCTGTACTATTTTCTTTTTCCTGGGGCTCAATGAGAAATTCTTTCACTGTGTCCCATTAGAAAGAAAATAAAAGATCAGAAAGTATGTAGAATCAAAGGAATGTTGAGGCTGGGTGCAGTGGCTCACATCTATAATCCTAGCACTTTGGGAGGCCGAGGTGAGGGGATTGCCTGAGCCCACGGGTTTGAGACCAGCCTGGGAAACATGGTGAGACCTTATCTCTACAATAAATCAAAAAAGTAGCTGGGCATGGTGGTGCACACCTGTAGTTCCAGCTACTTGGAAGGCTAAGGTGGAAGAATAGCCTGAGACCTGCAGGTTCAGGCTGTGGTGGCCATGAGCGTGCCACTGTACTCCAGCCTGAATGACAGAGTGAGACTCCGACTCACACACACAAAAAAGGAATGGTGAGACAGAACCAACGTTTACTTCTTTCTGCTATATTTCCAGATGTTCTCTGTTTCAAATCTTCTATTTTATGGGACACAAGTATTTTCTCCAGGAATCAGTAATCTTTCTCCTAAGACTCTATCCCAAAGATACAATTTAAAAAGACAAAAGGTATAAGCACTGAAAGGACAGGCCAAGAGCAGAAATGCATTTTTTTAACTCTTCTTCCTAAATCTTAATACAATAATGAGAAAGTAGAAGCTATGCTTTTGGAGAAATGCACACTTTAAGTAAAAATTAACTTTGCCGACTTTGTCTTTTTAGGAACAGACTTCCTGGTGCCAGGTATCTCATAGTGTCAATCAAGCTTGCCTAGAGTAAAGGGAATTTACAAGGCCTAAGACATCATGCATTGGGCAAGGACTATAAAAGTCATGAAACTTGTAATTACAAAAGTTATAACCTGCCCAGAGGGGGAGCGGGTGGGGACTTAATCTTCCAGTAGAACGGGCCCTATCTATAGGGAAGTCAAGGATCCCCCAAAACCTACCTACTGGGAATGCCTAGGAGATAAGGAGGAAGTGCACACTCCATTAACTCTGAGAATTAGAATCCTTGTCACACCCTTCTCTAGGGGCTATGATAATGTGGGTGAACATTAGTGGCTCTCTGTGTCACAGGATCTCCAAGACATCCACAGGTGGTCGACAAGGAAGTCACAGCAGTCATGGCAGTCATGTGCAACATCTCCAAGAAAAGGATTTAAGCCAGGACTCTGGAGGGCTACAATGCCACACTCACCTAGAGTGTAGGCCCACTCCCTGTCTGTGGGAGGTGAACCTTTCTTAAATAAATCTTTTCTTCTCTCACCTCTGTGTTCACAATTCTTTGCATCTACTCGGATCTCTGGGTTGTGGGCGTGCACCTCCAGCTTGCCAGCCCCGGCAGTGCTGCGTGCCTCCCCTCGCCTTTCCACCCTCACCCTGTCCGCCAGTACCCTAACAATGAGGTCTCGCCAAGTTGCCCAGGCTGGTCTTGAACCAATGGACTTAGGCAGCCTGTCACCTCAGCCTCCCAAAGTGCTGGGATTATAGGTGTGCGCCCGGCCATTTTCTTTATTTTTGTAGTGATGAGCTTTCACTATGTTACCTAGGCTGGTTTTGAACTCCTGTACTCAAGAGATCTTCCCATGTCAGCCTCCCAAAGTGCTGCGATTATAGGGGTGAGTCACTTTGCCTGGCAAGATTTACTTTCCACTCTTTTTTTAAAAATTTATTTATTTATTTATTTTTGGAGTTGGAGTCTCACTCTGTCACCCCGACTGGAGTGCAGTGGCTGCTCCCGGCCACCGCAGCCTTGACCTGCTGGGCTCCGGCGATCCTTCCGCCTCAGCCTTCCAGTAGCTGGAACTACAGGTGCGTGCTACTACGCCCGGCTAGTTTTTGATTTATTGTAGAGATGAGGTCTCACCAAGTTGCCCAGGTGGGTCTTGAACCCGCAGGCTCAGGCAATCCACTCACCTCAGCCTCCCAAAGCGCGGGATTACAGGCTGAGCCACCAAGCCCGGCTGACTACTCTTTTTGAATGTTGTGTGGTTTGCATGTATGTTGGTTAAATTTTTAGTTAATTTTAAAATAAAAATGAACACTCAAAGATATTCAGTCTTCATCACCATAAAGTAAACGCAAATTAAAACAATAAGAGTCTACTTTGCCCAGATTAGGCAAAATTGCCCAGCAATTTTTTTTATTTTTCTTGAGTGGGAGTCTCACTCTGTACTGACAAGCTCACGGCCACCCCAGCCTTGACCTACTGGGCTCTGGCAACCCTTCCACCTCAGCCTTCCATGTAACTGGAACGACAAGCGCATGCTACCACGCCCAGCTTTTTTTTTTTTTTTTTTTAATTGTAAAGACGAGGGCTTGCCATATTGCCTGGGCTGGTCTCGAACCCACGGTCTCAGACAATTCACTCGCCTTGGCCTCCCAAAGTGCTGGGATTACAGGCTGAGCCACTGAGCCTGGCTCCCCCCGCCCCCCCTTTTTTTTTTGAGTTGGCGTTTAACTCTGTCGCCCAGGCTGGAGTGCAGTTGCATGCTGATGGACACCACAGCCTCAACCTACTGGGCTCAGGCGATTCTTCTGCCTCAGTCTTCCAAGTAGCTGAAACTACAGGCACATACCACCATGCCCGGATAATTTTTTGTTTTATTGTAGAGAGAAGGTCTCACCAAGTTGTCCAGGCTGGTCTCAAACCCCTGGGCTCAGACAGTTCTCTCACCTCAGCCTCCCAAAGTGCTGGGATTATAGGCGTGCACCCGGCCTTTTTTTTTTTTTTTGAAAGCAAGATTTGGCCGGGCTTGGTGGCTCAGTCTGTAATCCCAGCTCTTTGGGAGGCCGAGGTGAGTGGATTGCCTGAGCCCGCGGGTTCGAGACCCGCCTGGGCAACTTGACGAGACCTCATCTCTACAATAAAACAAAAAAAATTAGCCGGGCGTGGCAGCGCGTGCCTGTAGTTCCAGCTACTTGGAAGGCTGAGGCGGAAGGATCGCTGGAGCGGCCACTGCATTGCAGTCTGGGGGACAGAGTGAGACTCCAACTCCAAAAAAAAAAAAAATTTGAAACCAAGATTTATTGAGAGAATAGAAAAGCTCCCAGAGGGGAGGGGACCCAATGAGTTTGCCTCTTTTTTTTTTGAGTCAGCGTCTCACCATGACACCCAGGCTGGAGTGCAGTGGCACGGTCATGGCTTACCGCATCCTCGAACTCCTGGGCTCAGGTGATCCTTCTGCCTTAACTTCCTGAGTAGCTGGGACAACAGGCAGGCGTCACTATGTTCAGCTAATTTTTTGATTTTTTTATGGAGACAAGTTCTCTTTATGTTGTCTAGGCTGGTCTTAACCTCCTGAATTCAAGCAATCCTCCTGCCCCTGCCTCCCAAAGTCCTAGGATTCCAGGCATGAATCACTGCAACCAGCCTCTATTTTTTTAGGTTGAATACCTTTAAGTCTTTCCTTTGATGGGGACAGGCCATTAAGGTGATTGAGTGGTGGTCTGTTTTGCATCATCAAGAAGTGAGCAGGTAAGCACAGGAACCTATGACACAGTGATGGATGGCAGGTGGATGGGTGCGCTAGTCACGTAACTGTTGCCATGGTGACGGGGTCCGGTCTGTCTCCCAACTCCCTGACGAACAGATGAATGGGAAAGCCAGCCTTAGATGAGAGGGGCAGGTCTGGTAGCTGGTCTGCAGGCAGTTCAGGAGGAGGGTGTGGGGGCGTGGTTCCTGAATCCGCTTTCTGTGTCTTACCCCACCCTAGAGAGACTGAATTGAGAACCTGAAACAGTGATGTAACTTCGTACCGGAAAAGACTGACGCTACAGGGAGAGGTCCAACTGATGTAGCTTGTCACAGGCAATGGGGGTAAAGAGCAAGTAGCAGAGGAAAGGGCCAAGTGTCTTGTCGAAACTCAGGTTCGAAAAGAGGAGAGTGAAAGAGAGCGTGGAGGGAACACCACGAAGAGTAAAATTCTCGTACAGTACCACCAAAATGGTAGGTCTGTGGGGTAGGCTGGTGCCACAGGTAAGATGCAAGAATTGCACAGAAATTAGATTAGAAAAAAAAGTTTATTTAGAAAGTAGATGTGAGGGGGGAGAGAGAGAGAGAGAGAGAGAGAGAGAGAGAGAGAGAGAGAGAGAGAGGAGATTCACCTCCCAGATTGGGAAGGGGGCCAGAGCTTAGAAAAAAGCATGACTGAGTCAGAGCTTAATGAAAGCATAGCTCTGTCTGCATTTCTTACTGCCTTGGGGCAGGAAGACAAGTGCATCCAGAGTATGAGATGGAGAGTTCTGTGTACCCACAGGGCAGGGTTTCTCTGCCTTGGCACTGCTGACATTTGGCCTGGCTCACTTATGGTTGTGGGGGCTGCCCTGTGCACTGTGTGCTGTCCAACCCAGACCTAACCTCTTCCCACCACATGCCAGCAGCAACCCCCTCCCCGGATGTCACAGCCCAAAATGTCTCCAGATATTACCGAATGTCACCTGGGGGTAGGGCTGCCAGATTTAGCTGGTATAAATACAAGCCACCCAGTTAAATTCGAATCTGGATTTCATATAAATAACAAATACATTTTTTCCTAGAATTGGGCAGCAATGCCTCATTCTCTAAAATAGGATGAGCATTCCCACAAATAATTTTTTGGTATAAATATGTCCCACAGGGCATGTTGGGTAGAGGACACAGTTTACTGAAACATTACTTATTTATCTGATTCTCATTTTTCTTTCTTTTTTTTCCCTTTTTTTGGTTTTGAGTCAGAGTCTCACTGTCATCCAGTGAGAATGGCATACTCACAGCCACCGCGACCTTGACCTGCTGGGCTCAGGCAATCCTTCCACCTCAAGTCTTCCAAGTAGCTGGAATCACAGGTGCATGCCACCATACTTGGCTAATTTTTTGATTTATTGTAGAGACAAGGTCTCATCAAGTTGCCCGGGCTGGTCTCGAACCCACAGAGCTCAGGCAATCCTCTCGCCTCGGGCTCCCAAAGTGCCAGGGTTACAAGCGTGAGCCACCGTGCCCAGCTGAATCTCACATTTAACTGTGTGGCCCGTATTTTTCTGGCAATCCTAGGCGGGGGTAGAGGGGACGCCCTCTATTGAGAATCACTGCATAGGGTACCAGGTGCAGAGACGATGAGGCCATCTTCACTGTGTGAGCCTTAGGATCTCATCATGGGAACAAACACAACACGATGCTGCACTAGCATGTACAACTCAGGGTCCTTAGGTGCCTGGCAGGATGGGCTCTCCAACTCCTGGTTCCGCTTCTCCGGCTTCCTATTCAAACCGCTCCCCCCAAGGGTCTTCGTGATCTAGTCACATTGTCACCCACAGACAAAAATCATTGAAGCCAGAGGAGCCAAGCTGAGCCTCCAGCAGGCTGGGGTTCGACTCGCCCATGAGAAGCACACCTCCAAACCTGGGAGAGTGTTGAGGCAGCTCCACAGGGCTGGCCCCACACAGGGTTTGGGGACCTTGGAGGGTGAGCCCCTGGGCCTGGTACAGGGAAGCAGATTCAGAGGCTAGAGGCAGTGGCTAAGACTGTCCAATCATTTGGTAAAGTTATTTACTGAGCACTCCCTATGTGCCAGGCACTGTGTTGGATGCCGGGGAGGCCTCAGCCTATAGGCCAAGCTGGTCCCTGCTCAGGGCAGGTGGCAAAGTGCAGGCAGGAAGCATGGTCAGTGCTGTCTGTCAGGGGGAGGCACGCAGGCGGGTGAGTCCAGAGGACGAGCCTGGCCGGTCTAGGGGGCAGAGGGGTGGTCAGAGGGCGGTTTGGTCAGCTCTGGACATATGTGGAGTCCAAAGTGCCTGAGACATCCGGGACTGATGTCCAGGAGCTGGAAAACCTGTGGGTCTGGACTCTGGAGAGAAATGTGGACAGAAGCCTGGAGGAGGGTGGGATGGCAAGAGCTGGCAAGAGATTGAGGAGGACGAGGACAAGGACACAGCGGGGAGTCCTGAGGTTCCCGGGAGTGAGGGAGAGTTAGAAGAGATGGCTGGTTGGGCACGGAGGCTCACTTCGGTAATCCCAGCACTTTGGGAGACTGAGGTAAGAGGATCACTTGAGCCCAGGAGTTCGAGACCAGCCTAGGCAACAAGGCGAGATCTCGTCTCTAAGTAAATTAAAAAATGAGTCTGGTGTGGTGGTAGGTGCTACTGTAGTCTCAGCTACTTAGGAGGTTGTGGTGGAAGGATTGCCTGAGCCCAGGTATTGGAGGCCGCTGTGAGCTGTGATCATGCCACTGCACTCCAGGCTGGGTGACAGAGTTAGACCTTGACTCAAAAAAAAAAAAAAAAGGAAGAAAAGAAGAAGGGATGGCCAGAGAGGGAGGTAAGGGTTGATGTTGGGTGACCAATGGAAAGAGCGCTTCCAAGAGAAAACGGTCTAGCACTGCTGAGGGTTGGGTGAGATGGAGGTGGTGAAAGCTCCCGCAGACATGAGCTGCCCTTAGCTGCAAGTTCTCATGCTCGAGCAGCTGGGGAGGCAACCCTGGGTACTCTCTCCTTCAGCTCAGGCTACTCCGGCTACTATAGCCTCCTTGCTGCTTCTTGAACATTCATGGGTTCCTGCCTCAGGGCCTTGGCACTTGGCTGTTCTCTCTGCCTGGAGTATGCTCCAGTTCATTCTCATCTCCTTAAGATTTTTACTCCATGTCATCTTCTCCCCTGGAGCGGCCTGTATTTTTATTTTTTTGAGTCAGAGTCTCATTCTGTCACCCAGGCTGTGTTTATTGCCACAGCTGCCTTGACCTGCTGGGCTCAGGCGATCCTTCCACCTCAGTCTGCCAACTAGCTGGAACTATAGGCATGTGCCACTGCGTCCAGCTAATTTTTTTATTTATTGTAGAGATGAGAACTTGCCATGTTGCCCAGGCTGGTCTCGAACCCGCGGGCTCAGGCATTCCTCTCACCTTCACCTCCCAAAGTGCTGGGATTACAGGCATGAGCCACCACGCCCAGCCGTACTGGGGCTTCCTTAATGATCAACTTGGGCCAGGCGCAGTGAGCAGTGTGCCACTGCACTCCAGCCTGGGCAACAGAGTGAGACTCAGACTCAAAAAAAAAAAAAAAAATCAACTTAGAATAGCAACATCCCCTCCCATCATTACCTAGTTCTCTTCCCCACTTAATTTTTCTCCATGAAACATTTATCACCATCCAATAAAACCTGTACTAAAATTTTCTAGGATTGGTTTTGACTTGAATGATAACGTTCATGTGATTCAAAATTCAAAGCTGTGCTGAGTCTTCTGCTATCTCAAACAGTGCTGTAATGAATAACCTTGTGCTGGCATCATTTCTGCCCTTCTTCATTTCTTTTTCCTTTCTTCTTTTTTTTTTTGACTTGGAGTCTCACTCTGTCACCCAGGCTGGAGTGCAGTGGCACGCTCACGGCCATCGCAGCCTCGGCCTGCTGGGCTCAGAAGATTCTTCCATCTTAGCCTTCCAAGTAGCTGGAACTAACAGGCACGCGCTACCACGCCCTGCTAATTTTTTTATTTACTGTAGAGACAAGGTCTCACCAAGTTGCCCAGGTCGCTCTTGAACCCCTGGGCTCAGGCAATTGTCTTGCCTTGGCCTTCCAAAGTGCTGGGATTACAGATTTGAGCCACCACGCCCAGCCCTATTTTTTAGTTTTTTGTACAGACAAGGTCCTGCAATGTTGCCCAGGCTGGTCTTGAACTCCTAGGCTCAAATGATTCTCCTGCCTCAGCCTTCCTAAGTGCTGGGATTACAGGCATGTGCCACCATGCCCAGTCCGTTTCCTTTTTTCTAACAATTTACAAAATCACCAAATACTCAAAGAATTACCAGGTGGCAGAGAAAGTGGGATAATTTTCAAAAGTGAAATTCCTTCAAGGAGCAGGTGGCAGTATTGTCCCAGGCCCTGAGCTAGCAATGACAATAAAGAGGGGATGAAAATCATACCTGCTGTCAAGGGAGCTCATCACTTCCAGGAAGAAGGCACCAGGAACAGCGTCCTTGTGGACAGGGACGGTATCTTCTCATCGTGGAGGCCCTAGTTTTCAGCACAGTGTCTGGAATCTTCCAATGGTCCACTCACCTTCCCTCCTCCTCTTCAAAATTAGCTGGCTAAGGTTTAAGTTCCCCCAGGCACCTAGGACAATGGTGAAGAGGTTGACCGGAATAATTCTTTGATTTTTCCCTCATCTGTGGAAAGGACCTTTTATGTTCGTTGGTTGGCTGACTTTTGGTTTCATGTTTCTGGGTGTGTCTGTTGACGTTTGTCTGAGTCAACTGTTTAACTGCAGGAAACTTGGCTGTTCCGGGTCCAGGCACTCCTCTCTGAGTCCCTCGATGAACACCCAAGTCAGCAGTAGGGCTTCTCCCTAGTCTTCCTGGTTCCATATCAGGGGTCCCCAAACCCCAGGCTGTGGACCAGTACCAGTCCGTGGCCCGTGAAGAACTGGGCTTCAGAACAGGAGGTGAGCAGCGAGTGAATCTCTGTCTGCTGGCAAATCAGTGGTGGCATTAGATTCTCATAGGAGCACGCACCCTGTTGTGAACTGTGCACGTGAGGGATCTAGGTTGTGCACCCCTTGTGAGACTCTGATGCCCAATGACCTGAGGTTGAGCTGAGATGGTGATGCTGGCACTGGGGAGAGGCTGTAGATATAGATTAACATCAGCAGTGATGTTTGACTGCACATCCTTCATCCCCGTCTGCCCCCGTCCGTGGAAAATTTGTTTTCCACGCAACTGGCCCCTGATGCCAAAAAGGTTGGGGACCGCTGTTCCAAAAGGAATGAGGAGGAAGGAAAAAGAGTTAAAACCTGGAGCCAGACCCATCTGGATTCAAACCCTGGCCCAACAACTTAGCTGTGAGGTCTTGGGCAGCTAAGATGAAAACTTCCTTCAAGGCTCCAGCCTCTCCTCCCCTTCCTGTCCCTCAGCCCCCATAACCAGTGACCCCAGTAAAGAGAGCGAAGGGGTAAAGTCCAGACCCCATGACTTAGGGCTGGGCAGGAGGCAGAGCTTACATGATGACAGTCTGTGTGCCCAGACCAGGCCACCTCTTTCACCTTCATGGTCAAGGGCTCTTTACAACAAAAACTGGGATCCATGGCTGACAATTATTTCTGAGAGGCCAGGTGCAGTGGCTCATGCCTGTAATCTCAACACTTTCAGAGACCAAGGTGAGAGAATTGCTTGAGCCAGGAGTTCAAGACTAGCCTGTACAGCATAGTCAGCCCTTGGCTCCACACACACAAAAAAATTATCTGGGTGTGGTGCCATGTGCCTGTAGTCCTAGCTCCTTGGGAGGCTGAGGTGGAAGGATCACCTGAGCCCAAGAGGTCCAGACTGCAGTGAGCTGTAATCAGGCCACTGTACTCCAACCTGGGGGATGAGTGAGACCCTAACTTGAAGAAGAAAAAAAGATAATTTCTGAGAATCTTTTGTGGCTGCAGTTCCAGACAACTTTTGGCTCCTAACCTAAACTTTCTGGACTTTCTGAGAGGTCAAGATATAAATCAGAACATTGTTTGGATAGGTTTAATCCCATCTGGCACTCAAGTATCTATAGCATGTGTAACCAGGGGAGCTCTTAATAAACTTTGGTAAACAGAAAAATACAGATTTCTAGACATGGGACACCTGCCTCAGTGTTTATCTTGGAATTGGAGATCCCAAATTTTTATACTGACTCAACCTCCAAGAAAAGGTTCTTTAAGGCCTAAAGATAGTCTTTTGACGCCAAGGAAACAAAATTTGAGAGAGGTTGAGCAGCCTGAACTTGAAGGCTATCAAATGGTTATTTCAAGAGACAATTGTGGTTAAGAAAAGAGATATGAGCCGGGCTCGGTGGCTCAGCCTGTAATCCCGCGCCTTTGGGAGGCTGAGGTGAGTGGATTGCCTGAGCCCGCGGGTTCGAGACCCGCCTGGGCAAGCAAGACCTCATCTCTA
>CAUYQG010106381.1:0-10265 GCA_963574415.1 Tarsius wallacei
AGTCTATGCATTTAACAAATGTCTCACGTACCCCCAAAAACCTACATGTATTTTGTATCAATTAAAAAATTAAAGATTAACTGAGAGTCAAGACATGTGGCCAATCCTTGGAAATTTTAAAATGAAAGGAAAGAGATTCTCCCCAATGACCCCCAAAAGCCACATAGTTCTGCCAACTGATTTTAGCCCAGTGAAACCCATTTTGACCCTCTGATCTCCAGAACTATAAGATAATTAATGTATTGTTTTTAGCCACAAAGTTTGTAGCAATTTGTTACAACAGCAACAGAGGATCAATACACATTGGCACAACTATTACTCATAAATTATATCATTTGCTAACCACTTTAAATAAAGCATGACATATAATAAGCACAGAAAAAAATATTTCTTATTTGGAATTAAAATTATTATGTCCAACCCTGAGATTCTGTGTAATTTCTATTTTGAAACAGATCCTCTGTTCTTCAGTAAAAGTGCATAACTGAGCCTATATCTAAATTAAATAAATATTTCATGTTTATCCACTGATTATTTGCTTTTGTGCACTTCTCACCTAGTAAAATGTAAATTAAAGAATATGGATGTATTGTCTATAAATCTATTCTCAGTACCAATCACACTGCCCTGCATAACATGGAGACTCAGTACCATTAAGCATAACTACTTTTATCATAATTATAGATAAATGGTACCTTGTTATATATAATCTGTAAATGCCTGCACATTCATTGAACTATACACCATGGACAACTGTTATATTAATGCAAAATTATCCTGTGTGTTTTTTAAAAAATGGCTTTCTAGAATTCCCTTCCCTAAGTATGCTACACATAACCAATTCTCAGTGCTTGATACATAGTGAAGTTAGATGTGCATTATTGTCCAGCTATAGAGGTGCAGTCATCCAATAATTCCCCTGAGATAAACTTATGGAAGAGAAATTGAAGAATCAAAGCAAATGGGATTTTTTTTTTTAGGAAACTCTAGCAATGGGAATGACAAGTGTGAGAGTCCACTCTAACCAGTCCTCGCTCATAATTATTCATTTTAGCTGTTGTTAGTGTGAATGGTGATATGTATCCTAAAATGGTTGAATTTTCATTTCTTTTATGATTATGGAAAGCTTTCAACACAATGTGTGAAAGTTTACCCACATAAATGAACAGCTTACCATAAGTGTTATCAGTATTAGACTTCTCTTTCATTCAACAATAGCTCCAGTGTGTAGGTCAGTAGAAACAGAACACACATTCCATAACATTATGTGATAGTGTAAGCATGGAATAATTTTTATCCTCTCCCTACTGGAGAGGTGTATTACAAACACAGAATGCAATTTAAAAAGTTATATTTTCTATATAATAATATAGCAAACTTATATGATGGGATAGAATTACTTTCTGATAATTAATATTAAAAAGTAATCAGAAAATGTAAGCTTTTGAATAAAGGGCAAATAAAAATCTATAATAATATGTCCAATAGGAGTGAAGAAAAACATGTAAAATATAAGAAAAGAGCAAAGCTAAAGTACAGAAAGAAGAAAAATGATTTGAGAAGTAAAAAAGCCAGGCTTCCATACTTCCATTTGTTCTGCATCATCATGTATACTGTCTGCATGTCTGTCACTGACTAACCCTAGTCATACTCATCATGAACATTTTAGATATTTGGAGCTTATGAAAAGTTATATTAGTAAAGAGGTAAAAGGTAAAGTTTGGGAATATTTGATGAACTTGCTGTGAATATTTATGTTCTAGGTAATGCAATTCTTTTTGCCAAACTTGTGACTATTCTAAACATTACTAATCATAAGCAATGTCTATGTTTATACTAAATAAATAAAATGTGCACTCTGTATATCTGTATCCTTAAAGATAATGTCTTTAGGTTATTCCAGAAAATAATGCCTTTAGAATGTTTACATAGGTGTGAATATTCTCAATTATAAATCTTGTGAGAGTAGAAATTCACTCTGTACACCAATAGAAGTTACTGATTAAAATACAGAGGAAAGGTTAGTGGACAGCAGTGATTAGAAAAAATAAAAAGAGATTTTACAACCATCACTCATTTGTCAACTTACTCTATTATCATTGAATAGTATGCCTTTGTGTGATTAGTATTAAGCCCCTAATATTAAAAGATTTGTGAATCCATGACTTTGAATAGTCATGAATTTCCGAATATGTGATGTGAGCACCTAATTTGAAATGTAGACAGAACGTGGGTCTCAATGTGTGAAAATCGAAATTCTAGTTTAAGCTCTGGCATTTACTATGTGTGTTAACTTCGTAAACCATTTAAGCCTTCTGAGACTCAATCTCACCATTTTTAATATGTGCTTTTGTTATAAAAGTCATTAAGACTTAAAGGAGATACAGAATGTAAAGGCAATTTGTTGAATATTATATTTGATATAAATGCGTTATTTTAGAAGTAATTAATTTGCAAAGCTGCTCTCCTTCTTGTAAAAACCTTCATTTTCTGACTTCCTGCTGTGTGTGTTTAGTGGGGACTGTTGGTTACTCCATTTAGCTTCCATGGGAGTACCAGGGATGGGAGGGTTACTTTCCCCACTTCCAAATCAATGAAATTTCTTTCACAAAAATTTTAAAGTTGGAATTAAAGGATACAAGTTCTTCTGTTTGATGATAAAGATGTGATCATATACTCTTTAAAAAAAGAATAAAACCAGCATTCAGGAATAGCTGATATTTAGATAAAAGCTATGCTGGTATTCCTTTCCTTCATCCCTGCCCCTGGCTGCTTTATTCATACTCTTTAGATGTATTTTTTTTTTCCCTGAGCCAAATGATTTTTATTTTTGTCTAAATTAGATCAGATTGAGTTTTGGTAGCCTAAAAGCAAAAGATGATCTCATAGAATTATAAAAAAAGGCTCAACATATTTTAGCTTGCTAGTGATATTTCAGCCCACACACTGCGTTGCCTGGAGATGGTAAACTTTTTGTTCATTATAATAAATTGACTAGGTGTTAAGTGATAAGATAAAGATGTGCTTGCTCATACTAACACTCACTCATAATGATAGCAGCAGTTAATGGAGATAAGGCATATAATTTTAAAGATAACCTCTATAAAGAAAATGTGATTCTGCCAAAATCTTAGTCCCTTTATACTGGAATCAAACGTTTTACACAACCCTGAGACCACTTTATCTAACTCAGTATGGTATTAAATATTCATTGGCTGGTCACTATGAAAAAAAATGCTGTGATATTTTAGAAGATAAGAGAGTGTATCACATTTATATATTTCACCCAAATCTAGTTCATTACAGATGCTTTAAAAATAGTTTCTCTGCAATAAAATTATTTGTTAATTTATGTATTTCTATCTTTTAATTTATTCATTATAGCTGATCATTTTTGACATAATTCAATTCAAAACCTAATTTTTTTTTTTTGTATTTTCTTCCTTTTCAGTACTATTATTGGGAAAAATCACAGTGCAGAAGAAAGCTGGCTTCACTCCCTTACACGCACACACACAGAAAGAAGACCAAAACCAAGTACACTGTACTGGGATATTTACCATCAACAAACCAGAACTCATATATGAAGATGGAACAGATTCTAGGATCCCAGAGAAGTGAAAAAACTCTGCAAACAGCCTAGGTGAGTTAAACTTCCATATTCTCAATGTCTTTCCCCTCTCATTCTTCCCTGCAACAAATCTGCAGAAAATCTTCCTCCCACTCATGGTTTCTACTTTGGAAAAAGTGAGATTAAGATGGTCAATCAGTTTTCTCACCATCTTGAGTTCCCTGGAAGGAGACCTGTCCTTGTCTTAACCCACAGGAAGAATTGTGACTCCTGAAGTGGGACATAATTCTGAAGAAAAGATGAAAAAAATGGGGGAGAAGGTAGTTAAAGTATCATTCCCATCCCTGAAAACTCTATTCTTTAACTCAGAAAAGGAAACACCAAATTAGAGTGGCTGTTCCACAGCAACATATATAGGAAGTATATTCCATGGGTCCCTTAGGCAAAAACTACAACCAGACTTTTTACATCGCTGGGAAATATCTCTGGGACCTATTCCATCAAGTACAGGCAGCACTGGGTTTAAGACACCACTTAGAGCTGAAAAAAGAAGGCAGAAATTTAGCATTAAAGATTTCCTGAACAAATATATTCAATTAAAAATACAGAAAGAAAAATGGAATAAAAATCATCTTTTAATCTAAAGGCATGGAAATATTCCCACAAGAAACAACAAGAGGGAACAATGACTTCTCTGAAAGGACAAACAAAAATTCAGTGATTAACCTTAAAAACATGATGATTGTAGAGCTCTGACCATAAATTCAAAGTAACAAATGCAAGAAAACTTAGTGACCTCAAAGATAACACAGAAAAGCATTCAGTAATATTTCAAAAAAATATAACAGAAAAGATTGAAACAATAATAATAAGCTAGCAGAAATCTAGGAATTAAGAAATACATTTGCTGAACTAAAGAATTCAGTGAGACTCTCAACAGCAGAATGCACCTTTCAGAGGACACAGTTAAAAAACTTGAAAACTGACTATTTGAAAATACAAAAGGGAGAAAAAAAAACCAAAAAAAAAGAGTAGAGACTGCTTACAAGATGTTAAAAAAATCACCTAAAAAAATTAAACTAAGAATTATTGGTGTTCAAGAGAGAGCTGAGTAGAGTAGAGTAAGGAGTAGAAAACTTATTTAAAGAAATCACAAAAGAAAATTTTTCAAGACTTGGGAAAAATATAAGTATCTAGGCACAGGAATGTTTAAAGGCACAAAATAGATGCAACACAAAGAAGACTACTCCAAAGCATACAATAATAAAATCTTGAAGGTCCTGAACAAATAAAGGATCCTAAAAGCAACAAGAAATAACAAGCAAATAATATATACAATAGCTCCAATTTGTCTGGCAACAGACTTCTCAATGGAAACCATATAGGCCAGGAGGGAGAGGAATAATATTTTCAAAGTGATCAAATAAAAAATAAAAATACTCATCATCTAAGAATATTATATCCAGTAAAATTATTCTTTAAATATAAAAAGGGGGAAAAAATGAAATAAACATAAAGGAGAGATAAAGCATTTTGCAGACAAACAAAACCTGAGAGAATTCATGACTGTCAAACCAATCCTACAAAAAAATGCTAAAAAGGAGATATTCAATCTGGAAGAATAAAACACTAATATGCAAAAAAAAAAGTTGGAAGGTAGAAAACCCACTGTTAAAATTAAGAAAATGAACAAACCCAGTATACTCTAACACTATAATTGTGGCATGTAATCCACTCACAAGACTAGTATAAAACCCAAAAGACATAATAACAACAACAACCTGTTAAGAGATAGATAATATAAAAATTAAGATAACTAAGTCAAATGAAGGGAGATGGAGTTGAAGTGTGTAATTTGTGTGTGTTTTGCGCGTTTGTTTCTATTGATGTGCGATCCAATAAAAGTTGGCCTTTAAAATAACTTATATCAAGAAATGATTAAGAAAGTCAGGAGACAGCCCACAGATTAGGAAAAAATATTTGCCAATGTATAACTGACAAAGGTGTAACATCCAGAATCTACAAGAACTCAAACATGCCAAAAGGAAAAAAAAAAAAAAAAACGCCCCATTAAAAATTAGATTAATGACATTAAAAGACCCATCTCAAAAAAAGACATATGACCAGGGGCAGCCAACAGACATATGAAAAAGTGCTCAGTCTCACTACACTGAGATACCATCTAACCCCAGTAAGAATGGCCACCATTAATAAAACAAACATCAACAGATGCTGGCAAGGATGTGGAGAGAAGGGAACATTTCTATAATGTTGGTGGAAGTGTAAATTAATACAACCTCTGTGGAAAACAGTGTGGTGATTTCTAAAAGAACTAGAAATTGCCCTTCCATATGACCCAGCAATCCCCCTTCTGGGAATATATCCAGAGGAGCTCAAATCATTCCACAAAAAAAAGATCCCTGCACACACATTGCCCATTGAAACTGGACTATATATATACATATATATATGTGTATATATATATACATATATATATATATGTCTGTTACATATACATGATGGAACAGTATGCAACCATAAAGAAAGAAAGACAAACATATGGACTTCACAGCAAATTGGATGGATTTAGAGTCTATAATACTCAATGATCTATCACAGAAACAAAGAACTAAGTACCACAGGTTGTCATTCATGAAAGGACCCTAAACATTTACCATAATACTATAAGAAAGGGATTGGCAGTAGCAGGACACTGCCAAGGGAGAGAGGGGGTGGCAGATAACATCAGTAAGGGTACCTGAGCTCAAAGTAAAGTGGAGACCAAAGGGAGGCCCAAACCTTACCTGTGTGATGGCCACTTGTATACCTAATCCTGAATTGTACCCCACATCTTTAAAATAAAAAAAAAATTAAAAAATTAAATTAAATATCTTATACTTATAAGCTGCTTTTTGCAAGCCTCATGGTAACCACAAAGCATAAACCTATAATAGAGGCACAAAAAATAGAAAACAACTAATTAAAACTTACTACCAGAGAAAAATCACATAACCACAAAGAAATACATTAGGAAGGGAAGAAGAGTTTCAAAACAACTCAAAAATAGGCATCAAAATAGCAGTAATCCTTAACTAACAAAAATAACATAGCATATAAAAAATCCAGTTAAATCTCAAATATCCAATTAAAAGACATAGAATGGCTGAATGGATAAAGAAACATGGACCAACTATATGATGCCTTCAAGATACTTACCTCACCTACAAAGACATACATAGACTGAAAGCAAAGTCATTAAAGAAGATGTCCCATCAATTGGGAACCAAAAAACAAAAGCAGAAGTTGCTGCACTTATATCTATATTAGGTATGTGTATATATAGTATGAATATACATATTATTTGCAATATATACCAAAAACAGACTGGGAATGTTATACTGTAAACAGAGACAAAGAAGGTCACTATAGAATAGTAAAAAATATCAATGCATCCAGATGATATAACAAATATAAATATCTATGCACCCAACAGTGAAACTCCCATGTATATGAAGTAAGCATTATTAGAGCTAAGAGGAGAGACAGACTGCAATACAATAACAGAAGGGGATTTTACCACCGTACTCTCAGTAATGGACAGTATTCTGACAAAAAAATTTAACAAAGAAACAGAGGAGTAAAACTACACAATAGATATGACAGGTCTAACTAATATTACAGACCATTCCACTCAACTCTTACAGAGTATGTTTTCTTTTCATCAGTTCATATAACATTTCCCAGAGTAGATCATGTCTTATGTCACAAAAAAGTATGAATAGATTTTTAAAAATACAAATCATATCAAGTATTTTTTCTGACCATAATGAAATAGAAGTAGAAATCAATAGCAAGACATAAAATTTTAAAAAGTCATAACAAATGAGATCTCAAAATTACAGATACTGATTAGAGTTTATTATTTACAACTATATACCAACAAATTGGGAAACCTAGATGAGATGGACAAATTACTGAAGATATACAAACTACCAAAATTGAGCCAGAGGAAAAAAAAACCCTCAATAAACTAATAATGAGTAATGAGATCAAAGTTGTAATAAAGGGTCTCCTATTAAATAAAAGTCTAGGACTTAGTGGCTTCACTGTTGAATTCTACCAAACATTTATTTTTACTTATTTGTTTATTTTTGAGTTGGAGTCTCACTCTGTCACCCAGACTGGAGTGCAGTGGCACACTAATGGCCACTGCAGCCTCGACTTACTGGGTTCAGCTGATCCTTCTGCCTCAGTCTTCCAAGTACCTGGAACTACAGACAGGTACCACTATACCTGGCTAATTTTATGTTTATTTATTGTAGAGATGAGGTCTTACCAAGTTGCCCAGGCTGGCCTTGAACCCATGGGCTCGGGCAATCCTCTCACCTCAGTCTCCCAAAGTACTGGGATTATAGGCATGAGCCACCACATCCGGCCATATTCTACCAAACATTTAAATAACCAATATGATTTTTTCTGAAACTTTTTAAATAAAAATGGAGAGGAGATAATATCCCTGAACTCATTCTACAAAGCTAGCATGACCCTGATACACACACCAGATGAAAACATAACACCACCAACAACAACAAATCTACAGACCAATATCACTAATGTACATAGATGTGAAAATCCTCAACAAAATCCAAGCAAACCAAATTTAACAACATATTAAAATGATCATTCGCAATAATTAAATGGGATTCATCCCAAGAATGCAAGTATGGTTCAACACACACATCAGTAACACATCACATTAACAGAATCAAGAACAAAAATTAAATGATGATTTTAATAGATGCCAAAAAGGCATTTACTAAAGTTCAACATCCCTTTATGATAAAGACTCTCATTAGAATGTATATAGAAGACACATACCTCAAAACAATTAAGGTCATTCATTTCAGACACACAGCTAACATATTTAATGAACAGGAAAAAACTGAAGGTATTTCCTCTAAGGACTGGAACAAGAAAAGGATGCTTACTTTATTTTTATTTATTCTTTTATATTTTATTTTTAAAATGTGGGATACAAGTCAGGACTAGGTGTATAAGTGGTCATGATACAGGTGACGGTTGGGCCTCCCATTGGTTTTCACTTAGTCTGGTTTAGGATCAGGTACCCTTATTGATGTTATGTGCCTCCCTGCCTCCCTCCATCTCCTAAAAGTATCCTGCTACTGCCAAGCCCTTTCTTGGTAGTATTATGATAAATATTCAGGGTCCACTTTTGAGTGAATTCTTTGTCTCTGTGACAGATCACTGAGTATGATAGACTCTAAATCCATCCAAGTTATTGTGAATTCCATAATTTGGTCCTTATGGCTTCATAGTATATGTACCACATTTTTTTTAATCCAGTCCACTTTTGATGGGCAGCACAGTTGGTTCCATTTTCACTACTGTGAATAGTGCTGCAAACATGAATGCACAAGTATCATTTTTTTTTAAAGAATGATTTGAGTTCTTTTGGGTGTGTTCCCAGAAGGGAGATTTCTGGGTCATATAGAAAGTCAATTTGTAGATCTTTTAGAAATTGCCACACTGTTTTTCCACAGATGTTGTTCTAATTTACACTCCCACCAGCAGTATAGAAGCA
Organism: Tarsius wallacei; assembly: GCA_963574415.1. Lineage (NCBI taxonomy): Eukaryota > Metazoa > Chordata > Mammalia > Primates > Tarsiidae > Tarsius > Tarsius wallacei. The sequence goes on from CAUYQG010106381.1 coordinate 9,174, forward strand.
TCTGGGGTTTTTTTGAGTTATTAATGATGGCCATCCTGACTGGAGTTAGATGGTATCTCAGTGTGGTTCGATTTTCATTTCTTTGATAATTAGTGAAGCTGAGCATTTTTTAATGTATCTGTTGACTGTTTGTATGTCTTCTTTTGAGAAGTGTTTATTCATGTCCTTTGCCCACTTTTTAATAGGGCTTTTTTTTTTAATCCTTTTAGCACATTTGAGTTCCTTGTAGTTCCTGAATACTAGGACTTTTTCAGATATACAGTTGACAAACATGTTTTTCCCATTCTGTGGGCTGTCTTCCTGCTCTCTTGATGGCTTCTTTTGCTTTGCAAAACCTTTTCAGTTTGATGAGGTCCCACTTGTCAATCTTATCTCTGTGTAATGGATTTTGGGTGCTATGATCAGGGATTGGTTGCCTATTCCTATGTCTATAAGGGTGTCTTCTGTTTTCTAAGATTCTTATAGTTTGAGGTTTTATGTTTAGATCTTTGATCCATCCAGGGTTAATTTTTTATATATGATGATAAGTAGGGGTCCTGTTTCAATCTTCTGCACGTGTCAGGATGCTCATTTTATTTAACACATAATGGGAAGTCCAGGCAAGAAAAATTAAGTAAGAGAAATAAATAAAATCCAAATTGGAAAGTCAGAAGCCAAAATAGCCTTGTTCATAGATACTATCACTTACACCTAAACCTAAAGATGATACCAAAAATGGTCAGAACTGATAAACAAATTCAGTAAAGTCTTGGGATACCTAATCAGCATACAAAATCAACAGTATTTATGTACACCAACAGCAAACAATGTAAGAAAGAATACAACAAAGCAATCCGATTTATAGTAGCTATAAAAAATAAAATACCTAGAAAATAATCTAACCAATAAGTTAAAAAATTATACAAGGAAAACTATAAAACTCTGATCAGAGAAATTTAGGAGGATACAAAAAATAAAAAGATATTTTATGCTCATGGATTTAAAAAAAAAATAGTATAGCTGGGCTCGGTGGCTCAGCCTGTAATCCCGCGCCTTTGGGAGGCTGAGGTGAGTGGATTGCCTGAGCCCGCGGGTTCGAGACCCGCCTGGGCA
>CAUYQG010106382.1:0-14397 GCA_963574415.1 Tarsius wallacei
TAGGGAATCACCCCCTCCTACTGCACAGAGGAAAAACTGGGGCCCCGTGGGGGCCTATAAAGTGGGGTCCTGCCCGTGAGGACCTGGCCAAGAGGGCTTCAGTGGAGCTTAAAACTCAGCCACACTCTGCCCACCAATCTCTACCTCCTCACGCCCAAGTAATAAGCCTTTTGAAATTTGTTCTTCAGAAAAGGGTACCTATTTTGAATTCTCACAAAGGCATCGTATGCGCCTGTCTGTGAGGTCAGGAGCTGGGCTGTCCTCACCGACCCAGGGCTGTTGCAGGAGGGCTGGCAGCGCTGATGTACACGGATACGGTGCAGACCTTCGTCATTCTCGGGGGCGCCTTCGTCCTCATGGGTTACGGTATGGAGCTCAGCCACCGCGGGCAGGGCGAGGGGGTCGTAGGCCGCAGAGCTCTCTACCTGGGAGCAGCGACATCGCGAGTCTCTGACACGTGGGCCCCAAGGAGGGCCTTGGCATTGGTGCCAGATCCCCTGACGGCCTTGCCTACACAGCCTTCCACGAAGTGGGCGGGTATGCGGGTCTCTTCGACAAATACCTGGGGGCAATGACTTCGCTGACGGTGTCCGAGGACCCGGCGGTGGGCAACATCTCCAGCTCCTGCTATCGACCCCGGCCCGACTCCTACCACCTGCTTCGGGACCCCGTGACCGGGGATCTGCCGTGGCCCGCGCTGCTCCTGGGGCTCACCATCGTCTCGGGCTGGTACTGGTGCAGCGACCAGGTGCGGGGTGGGGACGTAGCCATCCGCGCCGTGGGTGGAGCCGAGATGGGTGGAGCCTGGATCCGCCTGCCCCGGGGCCAGGCCGAAGGCGTGGTCTGAGGGGGCAGGAATCCGGCCAGGGTGGGGCGAAACCAGTCGCCAGGTGTGTGAAAGTGGCTGAACTCGGGCACTGCTGGGCCAGAGGCGGGACGCAAATTAGATCGGGAGCGGGGCCGGGGGCGGGTGTTGAGGCGAGGCCAGAGGGGCGGAGTACCGAGACCTCACGCGGGAGGTTGAATGCCCTTGTCGCAGGTCATCGTGCAGCGCTGCCTGGCGGGGAAGAGTCTGACCCACATCAAGGCGGGCTGCATCTTGTGCGGCTACCTGAAGCTGATGCCCATGTTCCTCATGGTCATGCCAGGCATGATCAGCCGCATTCTTTATCCGGGTAACGTCTCGCCCCTCCCAGCCCCTTTCTTGTGCAGGGATCCAGGCGCTGCCTCCCTTTTCCGTTACCCTCCTGAGATCCGGGGTCCGGCCACCCAGTCCCGCCTCCCACCAGGGGTCCCGTCTCTCCTCTGCTGGGATTCCCAGGCCCCACGCCAGGGATCTCGGTTCCCGCACCAGGCCCTGTCCTAATCGCGCCGTGGCCTCTTTCTCGCAGACGAGGTGGCGTGCGTGGTGCCCGAGGTGTGCAAGCGCGTGTGCGGCACTGAGGTGGGCTGTTCCAACATTGCCTACCCGCGGCTCGTCGTGAAGCTCATGCCCAATGGTGAGCTTCTGGCCCGCAGGTGCAGGGGCGCTGCGGAGACCGCCGCTGGTTGGGGTCACCCCTCGCCAAGCCCGCAGCCTCACAACTCCCGTCGGCCCGCAGGTCTGCGCGGACTCATGCTGGCGGTCATGCTGGCCGCACTCATGTCCTCGCTGGCCTCAATCTTTAACAGCAGCAGCACGCTTTTCACCATGGACATCTACACGCGCTTGCGGCCGCGCGCGGGGGACCGCGAGCTGCTGCTAGTAGGACGGTGTGGCCTGTGTTACCCCCTCCACTCCATCTCTTGCTTCACCCGTCAGCCCTGGGTGGGAGGCACGGGGCACTCTCAGGGTCCTGGGTTGGAACCGCACCCCTCTCCCCCAGGCTCTGGGTGGTGTTCATCGTGGCAGTGTCGGTGGCCTGGCTACCCGTGGTACAGGCAGCACAGGGCGGGCAGCTCTTCGATTACATTCAGGCAGTCTCCAGCTACTTGGCACCGCCGGTGTCCGCCATCTTCGTGCTAGCGCTCTTCGTGCCCCGTGTCAACGAGAAAGTGAGTGGCGTGGTGTGTGCACCTCGTGAGCGTGGGCAGGGCTTGGACATGCTGACCAGGCCGATCTGTCTTCCTACAGGGCGCCTTCTGGGGACTGATCGGGGGCCTGCTGATGGGCCTGGCACGCCTTATTCCTGAATTCTCCTTTGGCTCGGGCAGCTGCGTGCGGCCCTCAGCATGCCCGGCACTCCTCTGCGGTGTGCACTACCTGTACTTTGCCATCGTGCTCTTCGTCTGCTCCAGCCTCCTCACTCTCATAGTCTCGCTGTGCACTGCACCCATCCCCCAAAAGCACGTAAGTGCCCACTTTTGGAAGGGCTGGGTGCCCCAAACAAGCCCAGTGTGGGCCAGAGTAGCCATCTCCAACTGTCTGCTTCTAGGCGCACCCAGAGAGAAAGCCATGAATTTCTAAACTGAGGGTTGGTGGGAGCAGGCTGCATTTGCAGAGCAAACACATTTTAATTTAAATCACATTTATTTGAAGCGGTGGGGGGGGGAGGTGGCTGAAGGTTTTGCTGGGTTGGCAATTAAAGCTCCCAAAAGCCAATCCTTGGCATGGCCTTTGGGATTCAAAACACAGGATTGGACTGGCAGCTGAGAGGGACAGAGTACCAACTTGAAAATCCACAAAAAGGTTTGGCTTTGTGTTGCTGCAGGGCAAGTTCTCCAGGGCAGGGCTTATGGTGGCAGGGTGGGGTGGGGACAGGATGGGACAAAAGTTCTGGGCCTGGAAGAACGGCACTCCACAGTAGCAGGAGAAAACTCTGTGAGCAAGTACCCCGAAGAAGGAACACAGTTAGCAGGACTGTAAGACCAGAGGCTAAAGTACTCAATCTGAGTGCAGACAGGAGATTTGGGGTGATGAAAGTGGGGGAGCAGGGTCAGTGGCTTTAAAAGCCAGGCTGAGGAGCTTGGGGTTTAGCTCGAGGGCAAAGGACAGCCACAGAAGGTGGAATTTGTGTGAGTCGAGCCTGGGTTGCGTGTGCAGACTGCGGGGGGGTGTTAGGCAGTGCCTGGTTGGTGTGCCACTGTGGACAAGAGGCGTTAGGGCCTGCTGTGGGGGGACAGAACTCCTACTTGGTTCCTGCTCCCACTGTTCTCTAGCTCCACCGCCTGGTGTTTAGTCTCCGGCACAGCAAGGAGGAACGGGAGGACCTGGATGCAGATGAGCTGGAAAGTCCACCACCCCCTGTACAGAATGGGTGCCCAGAGCATGCTATGGAGCTGGACGGTGAGGCACTGCCCAAGGAGGTGAGACTGGGGAGCTGGGGAGGGCAAGTTCCTGCAAACTAACTGTAGCAGCTCAATTTCTCCTAGAGCCCCAGTCCCCGGCACCAAGCCTATTCCGCCAGTGCCTGCTGTGGTTCTGCGGAATGAGCGGGGGTAGGGCAGGTAGTCCTCCACCTCCAACCCAAGAGGAGGTGGCTGCAGCAGCCAGGCGGCTAGAGGACATCAGTGAGGACCCAAGCTGGGCCCGTGTGGTCAACCTCAATGCTCTGCTCATGATGACCGTGGCTGTGTTCCTCTGGGGCTTTTATGCCTAAGGGCCAACTGTGTTGGACACTATAAATCACAGCTAGGGAAGGGCTCAGCCTCACAGGAAGTGGTGGTGGGGAGCCTGCAGTGGTCCCCAGAAACAGGGAAGGAGTGGGATGGGAAGGTCCTGATTCCCCTTCTCTCAGCTTTATCTTCTTGGCTAAGGCCCAGTCCTGATTGGCAGTCACTTCCCGTGAGGGCTTGGCCAACCTGCCATAGATGTTCACCTAAGCAAAAATAAAGCTGCCTTTCCCACATCCTGCTGTGGCCAAAGTGTCCTTGCTCCAGGCTCCTGTCTTGGGCCCTGGCCTCTGTCTGGGCTGCTCACAAGACTTTCTTTTCTGGAGTTAGGAGCCATGTGGCCCTCCATTCATCCACCTCTAGCTGGTGCTTCTCGGTCCTCCAGCCGGCATCCTGCAGTCCTAGGGGGAGATCATGGGGTGTTACCAGGAATGCTGGGGAGGAGATTGTGGGCTGACCCTGGGGAGAGGGGTAAGGAGAGGCCCAGGCTGGAGGCTGGCTTTGTGCACTACTTGGGCTCTCCTTGCCTCTGCTGGGTGATGTCTGGCATAAAACAAGGCTAAAACCTCATCTGGTTGTGAGAATTCACTGAGACAATACACAGAAAGGGTTGGGATGGAACAGGTGCTAAACAAAAGGTAATCACCAATAAATGTAAGCCCTACTCCCCTCTGCCCCTCATTTCCCAAATGTCAACTGGGATTATACATACTATCAACAATGATACAGCTTCAGAGACCATCTTACAGACAGGGAAAGTGAGTTCCAGATTTATGGAAACAGGAAGAACCCAAGTCTTTTATGTCCCAGGTGGAAGGGTGGAGGTAGGGGCAGGCAGGAGCACCTCATCTCATGAGCCAAGGAGCCATGGGGCTGAAGCATGTTACCTTTCAAGAACTTTGGGAACAGCTTGTCCAATACTTGGTGCGTCTCCTTGACAATGACCCAGCTACCTTTCTTAGGACCTGCGGTGAGTGCAGAACCAGAAGCTCTTATGTCCTTTAAGCAGGACTGAAAGTCTGCCCTTTCTCCATCCCTGCTCTAAGCCATCAGTCTAGATTAGGCTCTTACCTGTCCGCATGCGGTTCCTCAGCTCCTCTAGCTCTCCTGGAAGGGGTCCATCTCCCTGTAGGGCTCCAAGCACCAGCCCATGTGTAGCAGCTCTCAGGACGGCCTCAGGGCCTGCCATCTGGCTCAAAACTACCCATACCTGGTCTGGAGAGATCCAGAGACAGACTGGTATCAGGGAAGAGCCACCTCCGCAAACACCTTCAACCCTATCATGTTGTTTCACACTTGTCTGCCCCAGAGACCTTAGCCTGGCATGGAAGGTCGTCTCCTCACCCCTTCCTTTCCAACTTCATCTCCTGCTGCTTCCCAATGCTGTGGCCAAACTGAAATGCCCAACTACCAAATACAACGTCACAGAAGCCATTTCTTTAATGGCTAGTCAGAATAAGCATCTTTTAACACATGACTGGCAGACCAGAAAACTCAAGGACTTGTCTACCCAAGAGGTAACCCAGAAAGGGAGAGAAGAGTATTTCCCTAGGGAGAGCAAAAGGTTATAACCTTATTTGAGTAAGTGTGCTGCAATGTACAAAGTGCTTTTACCCAATCATCTTATTTGATGCTCATAAAAACAGTACAGGTAATAAGGCAAGTATTTTTAGCTCCGTTTTATAGAGGGGTAAAGCAAATTTCATTGGAACATGCAGCTGTAATTTGAATGCATTAAAGTCTTGGTCTAAGCACCCTCCAGAACCACAGGCAGCCTCCAAACTGTCCAGGGCTTGGGGCTCTGAAGTTGGAGGAATGAGAGGCTGACCCCAGGAGGGTGAGTCTTAGGCTGGAAGAACAAGGCACACCTACTTTGTGACTGGTCCCAGCGAAGGAGGTAGGGTTCTTGGTGCCCCTCAACCAGCTGCTGCAGCTCAAAGACACTGGGAAAGACGAGAGAGAACAGTAGGGGAAGGGGAACGCAAAGGCAGGGAGTACCTGTCCAGTTACCTGCACAGCCCGCCACCTTAATGTTAAGTCCAACTGTCTAGACTTCCTCTGTACTTCACTTGCCCCCCCATTTCTCCCTCAGCCATTATCCATGCACCTACATCCATCCCTCCTTTCTTCCTATATCCAATCAACCATTCTCCCCATCCACCCATCCTTCTTTCATTCAACAAACATACCCCTTATATCTACTTCATGTTATATACCCTTTCCTCCCTTTTGTACCCACACCAACCCCCATGGCTGCTCAGTGAAAACGAAGAACCTGGAACAGAGAGGTGAAGCCTTGCCAGGAGAGGCCAGTATGTAGCCAGAATAAGAACCATGTGTGGGGAGTGTGGGCAGCAGTTCGATAAGCAGAAGACACTGGGCCACTCACCTGGAGATCAAGCGGTGTAGGGGGACTCCCAGGGATAGAGAAAAAGATGGCCAGAAACCTGTGGGAAGCCGGAGTCAGGATGCCTAGGGAGTGGGAGAGGCTGAGAGACACAAGACTTGAGACCAAGGGGTTGGGTCACCTGTCCAGAGTGGCTCCATCTTATTGGCTGAAGCGGGGTCAAGTATCTCTCCCCTCTGAAGGAAGTGCTTCAGAACTAGTTGGAGCCGGCCTTCATTTAAGGTCTCCATGACCAGGGCTCGAACTGCCCGGTAGTTGGCGTAGATGTGGAGGGCAGTGAGGAAGAAGAAACATCCAAGGCTGAAGCTGGGGCAAGAGAGTAAGGTGGCCAATGGGGGCAGAGGCCCAGCTGGAGATCTCCTTCCCACCCCAGCTTCCAGCTTACCTAGGGCGACCTGATACCAGAGGAAGCATCAAGAGACTGACCAGGAGTCCTGCTAGGTTCACCAGTGTCTCCTGGAAAATGGCAAGGGGGTTGGGAGTTGGAGGTCTCCCCTCCAGGCCAGAATGAACATCCTTGGGTGCCTTTCACCACATTCCTCCTTGCTCCAGATCCTCCCAGGGGTCCCTACTTTGATGGAGGTACTAAGTAAACTTTTAATGCTTTTGGTGAGTGAGTTGTCATTTAAAAGAAGCCAACTGCTTCTCTGCCCAGGTAGATTCAATGCCCTTGGAACATCCTTCGAACATGTCTTCTTGGTTTTGCAAGTCACTGGAATAGCCCCACACTCAGGTACTCACTACTGTGTGAGTTGTTCCTCATACAGAATGGCGAACTAGTTTAATTTAGTGTTTTAAAAAGGTAAATTCCCCACTCCAAGCCCTTTGGTATGTAATAACAGGCAGACAAGTTTGCAATGGAGTCAATGAAGCATACAGGAAGAAAAGAAACAAGACCCAAACCTCTTCAATATTATTAGATCCCTTTGATGGCCAGAATGAGGTCACCCTAGGGGAAAAGATCCCAAGCTGCCTGCCCCAACTCCTCATGAGGGAGGAGGGGTCTTGATTGGTACCCCTGACTACTGGGGTCTCTGGAAGAGTTGGTACTGGCACAGAGAGGACCAGAGGTTGGAGACCTCTTTTTACCCAGCCCTCTTGGGAAGGGGGTAGGCTATAAGTGTGGTGTAAACTGGGGATCAGGGGCTTTGGGAGCTCAGGAGCTGAGGGACCTCCTCTCTCCCAGATGGGAATAGTCATCTCTAGCAGCCATATCAAGTGGTAACAAGGCAACATCAGCAGAAAGCAGCGGCCTACTGTGAGACTCAGCCTCTATGGACTGAGGAAGTTCTGGGACCTTGGAAAAAAATAGCTTGGGAGTAGGGGAAGGATGAAGGCCAGTTGAGACAGCAGGTGAGTGAAGGCAGGCATGACGTTGAGAGATTCTAAAGTGAAGGGCCTGGTTTTACCTATATTTTGCTCTTTAACAACCTATGGATTTAGAGCTGGAAGAGACAATGGGCAAGAACTAATCCATACATTTCCTGAGAGAAGGGACTTGCCCAAGGGGATCCAGGGAGATGAGGCCTCTCTATGCTTTTTCTCATCTATAAAATGCCAACAGTGAGTACTGCACAAGACCATTATAAAAATTTAATGAGTTCACAGAAATGCTTGGCACATGGTTAGTGTTTAATAAATATTAATTTGTGTTAATATTATTGAGCCTGAAAGAGAAGGTCAGAAAGCAGCACTGGATAGAACAGAGGTTTCTAAAATACTTTAGTGTCAAAGAAAACCATCTCACACTTTTGGGACTTTCTTGGGACTTCCTTTCTTCATCTGTGAAATAGGGATAATATTATCTACATACAGATAGATAATATAATATTATCTACCTCATAAGGTTGGTATGAGAGTTAAATGATGCAATGCACACAAGTATTTAACACAGGGACTTGGGGGAATCTAATACATGTAGGGTTCAGTCTTAGGGGTGTCCCTACCTCCCACTGCAAGCTCCTGTGGGCAGATGGAGGATCTGGGCCAAAGGAGCCTGTTAAATTGCTGAGTGGAGACCTCTGGCCAGTGACCCCAGCAACTCTACACGTGGAGTACTTTCTGACTTGCCAAATGCCTTCACATGTGGGGCCTCATGTGATCAGAACATCTAGCTCCCTGGGTGGGGCTATGGCCTGGAGGGGGAGAGGGTGAGGGTAAGAACTTACTCTCAGCCGCACAGGCAGTGGGCAGGGCCCGAGAAGATTTGCACAGATTTGCTGCCCCCAGAGCCAGTGCCCTCATACCTATGTGTCTTGAGAGTCAAAGCAGGGAGAACCTATATTTCTTCCAGTTCCCTATCCCCATAGGCACTCAGGTACTTCTCTCCATACTCTCCAACTGTGGCCTACCCTGGCTCCTTCCCCACTCCCACACCATCCTTCCAACCCTGGCTGCTCACCTGGCTGCTGTCCTTGGCTGACACGTCAGCCATGTTGTTTCTCCGGGCCTGGTGCATGGTCAGTGCAGCCCGAGTGGCCCCACCAGCCACACTCACAATGCACTGGATGGAGAAAGGGAAGAGCACAGATCAGAGCAGCCATGTGCCATGGGTAACACAGGTGCTCATACCAGCTTGAGAAAACAAGGCCTCAGGTGACCCCACAGCAAAACCCTGAATGCTGTCCTTGGCATCTAATTCTCACCCCTGTACGCCCTAGACCCACCTCCCCATCTCATTCCAGAAGAAAACTAAGGTCCTGCCTGCCACTATCACCCTGTGGACCTGACCCCACAGAAACGCAATTTCCTTCCTAAGGTGGAGGCCTAAAGGTCCTTTTTAGCCCAGGACTTCTCCATTCTCCAATTCTTACTTTGGCTACACCCTCCTGCTTTGCTGAGTTCCCAGGTTCAGTCTAATTTCCAGCTTTATGCTTCCATGCTGCCTGCCTGCAATTCCTCTACTCTCTTCCTGCCCCAGTTAAGGCTTATCCAGCATTTCAGGCCAGTTCAAAACCTACACTTGGTGGCCCTGACCTCCCAGGGCACTCGGATCTTTCCATCTGAGATCTCAAGATAAAGTTCATCAGTGGGGGGCACTGATCACCCTCATTCACTTTATATTTATCACTTTTAGATGCCATACAGATTTAGGTATTGGGATACAAGTTAAACATAGGCTTATCCCTCATGAAGAATACAGAACAGTAGATAATAAACAAATAAATAAGTTATTATACAGGCAGAGGAAATAGTGTGTTCAAAGGCAAGAGAAATGTGATACAAAATGAGGCTGGAGTGACTTGCAGGACCTGACCATGTGGAGCCTTGCAAGCCTTGTTAAGGTCTTTACCCTAAGAGCAATGGGGCAGGGAAGTGACCTGATTTGATTTTCACTTTGGAACGATTTCTGGGCTGCTCTGAGAGGGACTGAAGAGGGGCAAGAGTGGAAGCAGGGAGACAACCTAGGAAGTGACAGAGAGATGGAGGAGTGAATGCACTGGATTTTGGAGGAAAAAATAACAGAATTAGTGGAGGCTTAGCTGAGGGTGACAGATGAAGCGGGATGAGGAGGAGGACTATGACAGCCAGGTTCCTTTTGGTGTGGCTAGGGGATGGAGGTACTGGCCATTGAGATGGGAACTCTAGAGAGCAGTCTTATGGGGACAGTTCATGGCCCTGCTCTATTCCCTTATTTGACAGATGAAGAGACCGAGGTCCTACAGGTGGAATTCAGTGTGGAATTTGAAGCATATGCCAGAGGTCACTGTCCTTGCTCCACAGGTACAGCAGAGGTTGATTCTGGGGTTTCTGACTGTGGGGAGGGGGAGGGGTGCTCATGGCATATAGTACCTATGCCAGGGAAGCTAAATATCCTCCACCACAAAGAACAGTTGTGCCAGAAATGCCAGTAATGCCTTATGGAGAAACATTGCCCTAAAGTGATTTTAAAGGAAAGATGGGCCTTTAAAATGGGTCTTGTCTTCTTGAGTCTTCACTCTGTCATGTACTCAGCTCTGGTGAGGACAGGCTATGGTCGTTACTAAATCTTGCTAGGCTCAGTTTCCTCACTGGGATGATGCCAACATGCAGTTGTGAGGGCGAGCAGCCTGACACAGAGGAAAAGCTTCCATTTACTCCACTTGCCCCTCTAGCCATGCTGTCCAGTCTATGCTCTGTCTTGTCTCTGGACCTGAGCCACACTGTTTCTTTTGCCCAGAACACTCACCTTGCACCTTAACTCATACTTTAGGACCCAGCCTCATCCAGAGTCTGGATTCATCACTGAGCTCTCGTAGCTTCCTACACTTCTCATCTGGAATACCTGTACCTACAGTTCCATAAATATCTGTGCAGTTATGTGTGAAGGGTCCATGTTCTGTGCTAAACTGTTGACACTGGACCACCCCTTCTACTTCTCAGCTCAGAGTTCTCTCACTAGTCCTGTGGTTCTGCACGTTCCCTGAGATGACTGTCTGAGGTACTGGAAGCTGTCTGGCTGGAGGAGGATCAGGAAACATGGTTAGGTCCAAGTAGAAACATCGGAACTTTCTCATTCTTCTAGATCTTCAGCACAGAGCCCAGGTGAGCCCACACATAGCACTACCAAGGCAGGTCTCTTGGGCAGAGGGGTCTCTCAGAGGTGGGTACCTTAGCCAGGTTGCTGGTGGAGACAGTCATGGTGAAACAGATTGGGTATATGGGAGCCATAATCTCGAGGAACATGGCTACATCGTTAAGGATGTCAGCAAAAAGCCTGGGGGAGGGATCAAAGGTTAGAGGTCAGAGGTAGGCTAGAGGCCTTCATAATCGCCTCCCCTCTACCTCAGCCTTTCCTTACCTCCACTGCTTGGCATTGCAGTCCAGTTTGCTCCTGTTGGGGAAGAGAGGTTACTGCAGTTTGGATTTAAGGAGAACACACATCCTATGTGCAGTGTGGGGTGTCCTAGGCCATGGTAAGGTCTGAAGGGCTCAGGAAACCCACGCTCCCTGGAGGGACCTCTGTCCCCACACCCTGGCACTGCTCCCTGAAATGCCAACATTAGCTGGTGGACCTTCAGTGACCACCTAGTGTTTCCCCTTCCAGAATTCATGATTTACCAAGGAAAAAGCCTGACTGGCTGTTCTGCAGCCTCTGGCCATCCTTTGAGGAAGACTGCTCCTGGGTTCCTCTGCCTTTCCCCTTTTCTTGCTTCAATGAGAGTACCCAGCAAGAAATCCATACATTTTGACGGGTAAACACTTTCCTGTAACCCTCCATATTATGGATAACTATTCCCAGACAGGGGATATCATTCCCTTGGATTACATGAAGAGTAGGGGAAAAGGCCAAGAGAAAGAGCTGGGATCCAATACCCAGGCCTAGTGTACTTCCATAGCACCATAGATGGCTACCTCATTTGCCCCTCTTTGTCAGGCAGTGACTGCCTGGCCTGTGCACACTGAGGACCACTTCTCCAAAATCCCAGTGGCAGGAGGCACTGCAGCCCCCAGCTGCACAGAGCCCAGGTCAGAACTTCCAGCATTAGGCCTGAGACTTAATCTGAAATCTCCTGGAAGGAAAGCAAACATTCCGGAGTGAGGTATCAGATATACATGGGAACTCCTGAGCAAATGGGCCTGGTCTAGGCTTCTGCCCAACGAACCAGCCTGATATCATGGAAAGAGTACAGGCTTCAGGTTCAAATCCCATCTCACTAGTTACAAGCTATATGGCCTGGGCAAGTAGCTTCCCTCCTCTAGGTATGTTTTTCTTGTATAAAATATACACATTCAATCTTACCCTACAAGTTGTTATATGAATTGGAGACAATATACAAAGTACTCATGGGGCACAGTTAAAACTGTTAATGAAAGCTAGTGTTTACGAAGCTTATTAGGCGCCACGCAATATATTAAGCACTTTGCACAGACTATCTCACTGAACCCTCACAACCACAAGTAATGGCTGATACTATTACTATCATTACTACCACCACTGGGGAGAGTTGCCAGAAATTTGCTGACTGGGAAGACAAACTCACCCCTTCCACCAGGCAAAGACAATGCGGCCCAGCATGCCAGTTGAATCTGGAAGAGAGAAGGTTCGGGTAAGGAAAAAGGAAGAGGTTTGGGAGCTGTGGGGCCTGGCAGATTCTGGCACTGAATTAGCTGATTCACCCTGGGTCATTCCCCTGGAAGCCTCTTTCACAACAGTGAAAAACCAGTGAACTACAACCACTCACCATCAACACAGGTGAATACTTGCATTATAATCTTGCATGAAACAGTAACTCAGGAAGGTCATATACAGTACAACTTACTTTTCAAAAAGCTCTAAAACAATTAAATTAAACAATATAGTACTTAGGAATATATAGCTATGTGGTAAAACTACTAAAAAAAGCAGAAACTCTTAGGTAGAAATTCAAAGGTTATTGATGAAATTGTAGCTCTTAGGCTGGGTAGTGGTTTCACAGGTGATCATTATAGTACAAATAAATAAAAAAAAGGATTTGAACTGTAGGTTGGTGACAGAGAGAGCTGAGGGTACAGGGCAGAAGGAGAAGCCTCCTCAGGCTGGGCAGAGTAAGAGAAGTCTCCTGAATCGTTGAATTTTCATTTGCACAACAAATGAAAACTACCTGGTTACTCTGTGCCAGGTAATTTGTTAGGCACGTGGGATCCCATAGTGACCAGAGAGTCATGATTCCAGTCACAAAATCTAGCCTGAGAGCAGAAAGCAATAACTATGAAAAATACTGACTTAGACCAGAGATTGATAAACCATGTCTGCAGGCTTCTGCTTCCTAGTTTTGTAAATAAAGCTTCATTGGCACACAGCTGTGTCCATTTGTTCACAGATTTTTTTTTTTTTTGAGTTGGGATCTTACTCTTCCCCAGGCTCACTGCAGCCTCGATCTCCTGGGCTGAGATGCCATCTCAGCCTCCCAAGTAGCTGGGACTACAGGCATGAACCACCACCCTTAGCTGTTTTAAAAATTATTTTGTAGACACAAGGTCTCACTATGTTGCCTGTGCTGGTACTGAAATCCTGGCCTCAACTGATCTCCTGCCTCAGCTTCTCAAAGTGCTGGGATTACAGGTATGGGCCATACCTGGCCTGTTCACAGATTGTCTGTGGTTGTTTATGTGACACAACAGCATTCAGCTGCTGCTGCAGCTGAGACTGTAAGGCCTGCAAAGTGCAAAATATTTGACATCTGAACCTTTACAGAAAAGTCTGCCAACTTAGGCTATCCTTTATATTGACAGCAGCACCTAGTAAGTCCAGCAGGCAGATCTCATAGAAGGAATATTTTACAACCAGGCAACTGGGAGGGACTCATGCAGTGGACACTGAAAGGACAGATATTATGGTCAGAGGATTCTAACTTTTTTGAGTTTAAGGGCATTGACCCTGAAGTGGAGAATGTAAGGAGAAAGGAAACTAGGTTGTGGGAAGAAGGGCTGTGAGCTTCCCACAATATATAAAGGTGATAACATAGGCCAACTGTCCCCATTCTTCACTGAAAACAGATGCACTCACTGCTTTCCAGCTTCTATTCTTGAGCACTGAAGCCTTCTAACAGATATGCTTATCCCACCCTGAACTTGAGGGACACTGCTGAGCACTCTGGCTGACACCTAAAATACCTATGATTTTTTTTTAAAGCAGGATTTATTAAGAGGATAGAAAAGTTCCCACAGTGGGAGGGGACCCGAAGGGGTTGCCCAATACCTATGATTTTTAATCTTCACAATAATCCTATGAACTTGGAAGGGATCACTCCCCTTCACTGAAGCTCAGAGAAGACAGGTGATCAAAATTAGGACATTTTAAGAGAAAATGTGGATTTCTAGCCTTTCTGCACAAAATTACTTAAAATACTGTACACAATTACCTTCAGGCTATGTATTTAAGGTGTATATTAAACATAAATGAATTCTGTTTAAACTTGGGTCCCATCCCCAAGAAATCTCACTATGTATATGCAAATATCCAAAAGTCCAAAAAAATCTGAAATCCAAAGCACTTCTGTTCTGGTCCCAAGCATTTCGGATAAAGGATATTCAACCGGTATAGGCAACATGGTGGTATGACATGAAAGCATCAACGACTGACTCAAGTTCCAAATGCATTCCAAAAACCTATTCAATAGGAGAGCAACTAAAAAGATCCAAATTAAGCACAGAGTGGTGGTATGAAAATGGACCACCTGGGTTCAAATCCATACCATACCACTTACTGGATGTGTGGCCTCGGGCAAGTTACAATGCCTTAAGTTTCCTCATCTGTAAAGTAAGGATTATGGCGATTCCTAGCTCACAGCTATTGTGAAGACTGAGTCAATACATATAATATGCACTGTTTGTATGAACTATTATTATTACTAAAAAAAGAGACAGCCAGTACACCAAGAAACAGCTGCATCAACCTTTCTGCTAGCCTGCATTGTCAGATAAAGCTTCTTTTCAGT
>CAUYQG010106383.1:0-48474 GCA_963574415.1 Tarsius wallacei
TTTTTTTTTTTGAGTTGGAGTCTCACTCTGTCACCCAGGCTGGAGTTCAGTGACATGCTCATGGCCACCGCAGCCTCGACCTGCTGGGCTGAGGTGATCCTTCCACCTCAGTCTTCCAAGTAGCTGGAACTACAGGTGTGCACTACTATGCCCAGCTTATTTGTTTTTTAATTTACTGTAGAGATGAGGTCACCAAGTTGCCCAGGCTGGTCTCGGACCCCTGAGCTCAGGCAATCCTCTCACCTCTGCCTCCCAAAGTGCAGGGATTACAGGCTTAAACCACTGCACCTGGCTAAGATTTTCCTAACTCTCATTCTGTTTATCTTAGTAAGTTGTATTTTTCCAGGAATGTTTCTATTTCAACTGAATTTTCAAGTTCATTGCCAAAAAATTCATAAGACTCTTAATTTTTACATCAGTATGATGTAATGTCCCTGCTTTCGTTTCTGTCCTTCTCCCAGATCAGGACCCAAGAATTCTTTACTATTGGTTCTCTGACGCCTCCAAGGTGCATGTGTGCCTGTGTATGCATGCACGTGTATACCGGATGTTTCAGCTGTTCTTCTTGGGCTGCTGGTCCACTATTACTGGAAGCCAAAGGCCTTTCAGAAGCACCTAAATTCCACAAATATCAACAAGCCTTTCTCCAAGTTAAATGTCGTTTCTTCTCTTAAGAAACATGGCATCCGTTAGGAGAAACAGACGTGTGTGTGGTCAAATCTCCCACAAGGGAAAAGACAAATGACATGAAATAGGGAAAGCCAAGCATTTGTGAAAGGTCACTGGACTGAAGGCAGCATAGAGCGTTCAAGCAAGAGGGAATCTCAGGATTCTAGACCGAAGATTCTCCAGGTGTTGTCTCGGGACTAGAAGCTTCAGTATCACTTGGAAACTTGTTTAAAAATGCAAATTATCAGTCTCAGCCCAGACTTGCTGAGTCAGAAACTCACTGGCAGGGGAGGGGGAGGTAGCTGCTGTGTTTTAACAACACTCCAGATGATTTGGATACATGCTAAAATTTGAAAACCGTGACAGAGCAGTTCTCAATTCTTTACTGCATGTTAGATTCACACAAGGAGTTAGTTTTTAATACAAAAACACAGACCCCACCCTGAAAAACTAAATCAATATTTTTAAAAAGCAGTTCAGCTGATTCTAATGTGAACAGAGTGTGAAGAATTACTGTTCAAGACAAGATTTCTCATCCTTGGTGTGATTGGCATTTTGGAACAGAAAATTCTGTCACGGGGGCTGTTCTGTGCCTTTTAAGATATCTAGCAGGATCCCTTGCCTCTGCTCACTAGTTACTTGTAACACCCCTGCCTGGTTGAACAAACAATCATCTCCAAGCTTTGCCAAATGTCTAGTCACCACAGACACCCACAGTCCTAGATCAAATGAGGTGGCTGCCACAGGGCTGTGGATTAGCTAAACTGAGAAGGTTCTTTATTCCCTCTCTTAATTCCCTTGGCTGGGAACAGGGGAGGAATGCAGTGAGAATAGAATGTCTTTAAGGGATACTATGTTACTTTCTTTATAGAGCTGTGAAATGTCTCCTCAAGTTTTATAAATAAATATTAAAGCAGACAATGTTGCCATCTTCATCCCAAATTGCTGGCACAGGAGTCTATTTAGAGTTATTGCAAGATCTACTTTTCTACAAAAGTTGTCTAAGAAGCCAACCCATCTTCCTGGAAGTTGGTGTGGCACAAGGAAGGAGAAAGAAATGTGTGTGTGTTTGTGTGTATAAATACACCAACAATTTTATTATTGAGAAAAACAACCCCAAGAAAAAAAATGTATAGATCTTCATGATCGCAAAGTACTTTCAAATTTGTAAGCTCAATTGATCTTTCTAGTAATAAACCATCACTTGGAGGAATCCCATCTTGCAGCTGGGGTTGGACCAGGCATCCTCCAAGAATCCTTTCAGCACTCAGAACCTTCAGTGAGAGAGAAAAGATGAAACCTAAGACTCCTGGAGAGTCTAGATGGATGTGATCTTACGCGAGGTCAACACTGTGGTGGGGTTATTAAAACCAGGTCCAATCTTGGACAGCAACAATGAGAATCAGTATGGTGTAGAGACAGAACACGAGCTGGAGAGTAGGAGATTCTGTTTTCTGTGGACTGAGTGGGCTTGGCCCAAGGTGCTTCCCTGAGTAATGCGATGGGGGAACCAGAATGTCTCTCAATTTTCTTCCCTTTCCATGGCAACACAGTTCAAAAGAATGCGCTGAGGTCAAGGAATTGTTCTTTCTCTGCACTGATCATCGAACACAGCAACCTCTAAGCCACATGTGACTATTGAGAATTTAATTTGCATAGTGGAGGGTGTAATGTCAATAAATGTAAATCGAAATAGCCACAAGGGGCAAATGGCTGCCCTATTGGATGGCACAGCTCTAGAGTGAACAAAAGAAGAGAAAGGAAGCCTCTCTTGCTCTTGGTTGGTGGGACACATGAAAGGTAATCTGTATGTGTTTCATACCTTGAGCTTTAGAAAGCCTGTTGACCAACTTGAACACATTCACAGGAGAATGAACAGGATTGGGAAGGGAACTAGGCATTGACACAGAGGAGAAAAAGGAGAGCTTTTTAAAAGTGGAATCTCTAAAATGGGGTTCTCTTCTGAAAGAGTGATTAGACTTCGCTGCAAAAGAGAAAAAGGCCACGTGCGGTGGCTCATTCCCGTAACTCCAGCACTTTAGGGGGCTGAGATGAGAGGACTGCCCAACCCCGGGAGTTCGAGACCAGCCTGGATAACATAGGGAGACCACATCTCTACAATAAATCAAAATATTAGCCAAGTGTGGTGGTGCACGCCTGTAGTCCCAGCTACTTGGAGGCTGAGGCAGAAAGATCACCTGAGCCTAGCAGGTTGAGGATGTGATGGCTGTGATCATACCAATGCACTCCAGCCTGGACAACAAAGTGAGAATCAGACTCAATAAATAAATAAATAAATAAATAAAAGACACTGGATAAAAGTTATAGAGGACAGCTTCAATGATATGATGGTATGAAACCATCTTTCCACTAGACATTGACCTTCCATATGACCCAGCAATCTCCCTACTGGGAATATACCGAAAGGAACTCAACTCATTCTACAAAAAAGATACCTGTACAAGCATGTTTACTGCAGCACTATTCATAATAGCAAAAACGTGGAACCAATCGTGCTGCCCATCGAAACTGGACTGGATTTTTTTTTAAATGTGGTACATATTCACAATGGAATATTACACAGCCATAAAGAAGGATAAACATATGGACTTTGCAGCAACTTGAATAGATTTAGATTCTATCATACTCAGTGATCTATCACAGAAACAGAGTACCACATGTTCTCACTCATAAGCGGATCCTGAACATTTACCATAATACAATAAGAAAGGGATTGGCAGTAGGGGGATACTGCTGGGTGGGGGGTGAGGGACACAACATCAGTAAGGGTACTTGACCTCAAACCAGGCAAAGTGGGGACCAAAAGGAAGCCCAAACTTTACCTGTGCAATGCCACTTGTGTACCTAATCCCGAATTGTACCCCACATCTTTAAAATAAAATTTAAAGCCCAGGTGTGGTGACTCACGCCTATAATCCCAGCACTTAGGGAGGCTGGGGTGAGGGGATTGCCTGAGTCCACAGGTTCAAGACCAGCCTGGGTAACTTGACGAACCCTCATCTCTACAATAAAGCAAAAAGTTAGCTGGGCATGGTAGTGTGAGTCTTTAGTTCCAGCTACTTGGAAGGCTGAGGTGGAAAGATCATCTGAGCCCAGCAGGTCGAGGCTGCAGTGGCCATGAGCATGCCACTGCACTGCAGCCTGAGTGACAGAGTGAGACTGACTCAAAAAAGAACATGTGTAAAAACTAGCCAGGTGTGGTGGCGCACACCTGTGGTTCCAGCTATTTCAAAGACTGAGGTGGAAGTATCACCTGAGTCCAACAGGTCAAGGCTGGGGTGACTGTGAGCATGCCACTGTACTCCAGCCTGGGTGACAGATTGTGACTCCAACTAAAAAAAAAAAAAAATTAAAATTAAACGCAATTTTTTAAAAAGAAGAAAAACAAGGAAGTTTGACACAGTCTTTACAGAACTAGACCACCTGCTCTTGGAACGGTAAGAAAGAATTTAACTGGGGAAATAAGGTTTGGTGAGGATCACCCTGAAAAGAGCCTTCAGAGCCAGTCTGAGAAGTTGAATTTTATCCAACTGGTCATAGAGAATCACTGTATCTTAACATTATTTAAAGTAGTAAATATGGTATGAACTGATCTGTGTTTAAGAGGGAAAAAAAACTGCATTGTGGAGGATGCATTAGGGTGTGAGAACTTTGAAACTGGCAGGAATTTGCATCATTCAGGTGAGAGATAATGATAGATTATGATTGCCACAGACCAATTGTTCCATCGTACCTTGGATCACCAAATGAATATCATAACTTCTGGTACACATTTATAAATGTTATCAGCAGTGGCTATAAATATCATGCTAATTCTATGCTCAGAAGATAAAAAATTACATTTTTGATTCACAAGAATTTCAACAACTAATTTTTTTGGTACTAAATAAGCAGAAAATAGTCAAAACACCACAAAGATAGTATTTAGTACCAAATGTGGTTCTCATGGGTCAGATATTGTGAAAATGTCAGTTCTTCCCAAATTTACCTGTAAGTTCAATGTAATACCATCACTTTAGAAAATAGTCTGGCAGTTTCTTTAAAAAGTTAACAATAACCCTACCATAAGATTCTGTCATTCTACTGCAAGGTATTTATCCAAGAGAAATTGAAAACATATGTCCAAACAAGGAGTTCGTGAATATACATAGACATTTTCTTTGTAATAGCTAAAACCTGGAAACACCTCAATATCCATCAACAGGTGAATGGATAAGCAAACTATGGGATAGCTATACAGTGGAATACTATTCAATAATAAAAAGGAGTGAACTATTGATACATGTAATAACAGATGAATCTCAAAATAATTGGGGTATGTGGAAGAAGTCTATAAGATAAAGTGAGCATACTATAAAATTTAGTGAAAAATGAAATCAACAGTTGCCTGGGGATGAGTGTGATATAGTGAAGGCAGGAAGAGATTATACAGGGACATAATGAAACTTCTGGGATGATGTGCATATTTATTATCTTGATTGTGGTGAGTATTTCATGGAAATCGATATCTCTATTTTATCAAATTATGTGTTTTAAATGTGTACTGTTGAGTGTCATCATAAGAAAAAAGTTATAAGGTTATAAAATTGCCAAATAAGAAGAATGTAATTTCAGAATTTAAATGCAAGTTTTTTTTTATTTCATGAGAGAGAAGATAGGACAGGAGGCCGGGCTTGGCCTGTAATCACAGCACTTTGGGAGACTGAGGCGAATGGATTGCCTGAGCCTGCAGGTTTAAGACCAGCTTCGGCAACTCTGCGAGACCTAGTCTCTACAATAAATTTTAAAAATTAGCCCGGTGTGGTAGCGCATTCCGGCTCCTAGGAAGGCTGAGGCGGAAGGATTGCGGAGCCCAGTAGGTCAACGCTGGGGTGGCCGTGAGCGTGCCACTGCACTCCAGTCTGGGCGACAGAGTGAGACTCCATCTCAAATAATAATAACAACAATAATAATAATAATAATAAAGACAGGACAGGATGTGTAGGGTAGAATAATAACCTTGCACTTGGTAGGAGACTCTCAAAAATGATTCTTAGACATACTCTATGAGGACTACCAGTAGAAATCACCAGGCCATATCCTAGTTATGATTAGTAAGGCAATAATACCAAGTCTTTGCCTGGACTTCTAAAGCTTCATAGATGAAATCCATCTCCTGTTATCTTTGAACCACTAAACAATCCAAGAATCTGGGTGTGGCACTTTTTCGTTGACATTTTCAAAACCTACCCATATTACTCAATGTGTTAGCTAATAAAAGGAGGAAAAGGCTCTGTATATATGAATTGTTAAGCTTTAAACTTTCTGGAATTCTGTGAGGATTTGTTCAGCAGCAAATAATTGTGCAATAGTACATCTTATGTTAATGTAAATTAACAGTCAGTGATCAGCTTCCTCTTTCCATTCAGTCCTGCTCTCACTTCTGCAGAGTAAGGGGGGATAGTGTAAAGGGAGCTAAGCAAATGGGTGCCAATGGGTGTCATCTAAGTAAAATGCGTGCCAATGGTGCTGTCATCTAATCAGGAGAGTCCTGTCATCAATATTTAAGGCAGAGCAAACAACAACTACCAGATGATACCAACCACTGTAGGGAACAAGACAGAGTTGGATCATGAAGCCAGAACCCCAGAATTCCCAGTCACCAACCACCTAGGCTTATTTCAGATACTTTGTTTACCTTGTAATAATTCAACCAGGTATTTTGTGCATTAAATTTCTTGGTCTCCATTTCTGCCATTATATGTAAATTTGCTGTACTTCAGTATAAATTGTATTATGTATGTGTGCTTGTAAATGGGGTTTAAACCTCACCTTAGAATATTTTCTTTTTTTCTTAGTATTTGAAATATCCTTATTAGGAATCATACTCTAGAGCAGTCATGACCAACTTTCAGCCCACAAGCCGCATGCAGTCCAGGGCAGCTAGTAATGTGACCCCACAATATCTGTTAACATCATGTTAAAACAAACATTTATGATGAGTCACTTGAGATGTCTTATTATGTATATACACTAACTATATTATATAATTTATGTGTAGCTCAAAACAATTCCTCTTTACTCGAAGCCAAAAGGTTGGACACCCCTGCTGTAGAGGAAACTGCTTATACTTTTCATAGTTATCAAAATATGTATAAAGGGCCAATTGCTTAGCATAAGATAAGTAAAGGTAATTTTTATTGGTGGTTCACAGCAAATAACTTTATGGATACCATTGTCCTTGTAGGCCAGGCAAGCCCAAAAGCCAAACACCTTTAATGTAGCCTTTGCAGTCTAGAGTTCTCCTGTTCTCATCAGAGTCCCTTCTTCGGGTTCTGTCCTGGATTCAATTAAAAGATGGTGGATCTCTCGTCAGAATATCACTATACATGCCTTAGGGTGAACCTTCCATGCAGGATGCTCTTGGAGGGCTTTCTGGGAAAAGCCAGTAAAACCATAAACCTTCTGACAGAATTTGGAGCAAACTTGCCTTGCTGTAACTAATTGTAATCAAGTGGTGGTAGAGAAGATCTATACCTTCCCACCTGCCTTCGATCATGGTAGTTGACCATGCTGATATTTCCTAAGTGAACCTGATCAGTGTTGCCTGGCCAAATTGCCATTGATCAGGTTGCTACATTTTGTTAAAGACCAGATTAGAATTTGCAATTCATGAATCGCCACACTGCTTTCCACAGAGGTTGCACTAGTTTGAAGTCACTTTAGATTGAGCCATTTATCACAGGATATCAAGAGTTGTCTTAAAAGACAAAATTAATTGTGACTCAACTGTCTAGGTAATTTCCTAAAATTGGAGAGTCTTTGTCTGTATCTAGTATACGGGTTACTCATGCACACACCAAATCTCCCTCACTGGACTCTAAGCCCTTTAAGATTAGAATTCCTACCACACCCAACACACACACACATACACACACACCTACACACAGAATATCTAGCCCAGTGCCATGGACATAGTAATATTCCATATATATTTGAGAAATTAATAATTCAAGTTACTCACCTTGCCTTTTCCTTTAGTATGTGCTAGATTTTATCAGATGAAACTTCCCAATTAATTTGATCTTTATGGTCATAGTTTGTTAAATTTGTGGAATTATGAGCCTTAAAGCAGCTTTGGGGTTCATTGGATACAGCATTTTATATCCCAGATGAGAACATTTACGTTTATAAGTGATTAAAACAGTTGTCTAAGTTATGCAACTAAGAAGTGACAAATCTGAAACTAGCCTCACACTGAACTGCCTACCATCAGAACAATCTAAGTGTATAGTCAAAATGCAATCTTATGAAGCTTGCTATATTTGCGTATTTCCTTATAGAACATGTCTTTTGTGCCTTTAAGTGGAAAAATCTGAATATTTGTCAAAGATATACATGAAATAATCTGAAAATCTATAAATAAGGTCACTGATTAAAAGACACCAACAATCTTTGGCATTATCACAATAAATAATGGAAAGGGAAAGTCCTTGGAATTTTCTCCAAGTTGATCCATGCAAGGATTTATTAGGCAAATTTGCTATCTTGCACAGAGTTTGAATGAAGTGCATAGACAGGAAAATAAAGAAAAAATCATATATTGTCTTCATCTAGACTTTCAGAAACCTTGATTGACAATCAACTTTGCTAGACCCTGTGTGGAACAGATAAAAGAGGGAGGTTTTCATCTTCAAACATCTAACAACCTAGTAAAATAAAATGCAGTCTTTTACAGCCTGTGAAACACATAAGGACATCATCACAGCCCACAAAAGAAAGAGTGGTTTTGGGATTGCCACACCTTAAATGCATAATAACAACTGAACATTTAAAAATGTTAATGTGTAAGTAACTGATAAGCTTCTTCCCTCCCCAAAAAAGTGTTTAACTGAGAAAATGAAAACAAAAATGTTTCAACTATAGTTACAACAACACATTATAAAGTCAATGTACAATCTCCAGAGTCCCTTTGACTGAGTATCTCAGACAAAGGCCGATAGTCCTCTGATGAGCAATGGATGTGACCTTGTGTGGCTAAGCGTTAGGAGGGTTTGGGATGATGGAGTTTACATGCTAGGGAACTTTACAGTGACATTCCTCAACTTGGGGAGAGAGAAAAGGTGTCTGTAACAATGAAGTCTTTAGGGAAACCGAAGAAGGAATTTTCACTCCCAGATGTTTCTTCTCTTGAAAATACCAACAAACTTTGAAGAGGGAGTTCTTTGTGGAATTTAGGAGGGATGGTGACAGCAACCACCAGCTACTACTAATGCACTGGGGATATTAAAAAGTCTACCATGCAACACTTACTTATTGATTAGAAATAAATATATATGATTTGATCAGTTCTCTGATCCCATGAATTCAAGGCTTTCAAACAACAAATGCAGATAGCTGCACAAATAGAATTATTCTTATTTAAATAAGCCATGTTGGAAAATAAAATTAGCAGCAGCTATAAAAGTGAAAGTAATGATAGCTAATATGTATTGAAACTTAGTCTGTCTTACTTGCTCTTTGTGGATTGCATATGGTAGTTAATCCTTACAATAGCCCCTCCGATATATAATTATTAACTGTCGAAACCCATGCTACCAACCTCTGTTAGAATAAGGGTTTCTAAAGCACTTTGTTGGTAATCTCTTCCAAGGCACTTGACATATTCTGCCTTGATTTCTGAATTATGTACTTGCTATCTCTTTTTTCTTTATTATAAATACCTTGAGAGCAGGAACAATAATAGCAAAATAACAGTGCTTGCCATTTAAGTGAAAAATCAATAAATATTTGCTGGATTGGATTAAGTTAATTTGAATTAAAATGTAGATTATAAATGTGAGAGAAATATCAGGTAACCTGGGAATTAATTTGCAAATCACCACTCAAATGCTAGATGTTTTCCTGAATCACCACAACATCCATACAGTCCTAAATTTAAGCCAATTTGCTCTTTCTACATTTCTATTCCACCACAATTTGAAAATTTGATGATATTTACCATGTACTGCTATTTTGTCTAAGTGTGAGATGATTGGGAAATTGAGGCTATCGGGGTATAAAACAGACTACAGACCCCAGAGCACATACTTCCAAGTAGCCAGATATGTATGGCTAGGCAAGGTTATTGATGCAGTAATTAAGTCAAGAATAACAGGTCATAGGAAAATTTATCATACTGAATTCATAAAAATATTACTCTAACAAGCATTGTTGATGCTTTCTCCATCATTTCATTTCATTGATATTGTCCTGGATCATAACTTGTAATGGCTTTGTGTCATAAAATATAGTTTGCTTTGGGCTGCATTGAAGAGCGGCATAATTAACGTGTTGGCAGAGAAGTGTATATAAGGAACGAAGGTAACTTTCTCAGAAACTTGATTGAAATATGCTGTTTAACAATGTGAAGTGTGTTGTAGCCACAAATCATTCAGTCATTTTCTGTCATATCCTGCAACAAACTTTGGGAACAAATATTTATTATTTCCCTTATATATTTTTAGATGAAGATCCCTGTGCAAGAAGTTTTGATATTGCTATTTTAGGGTCAATAATTTTATCATTTTTTGAGCTAAGGGTGGAATTATAAGCTTTTATTTTATATATAACTACAGGTCCTGGAACAATTTACAGTAGTGTGAAACCACCCCTGGAAGCTACTCCTATAATCGCTGTTTCCATTTTCTATTACATACTATTTCTAATTTGGAAGAAAAACAAATTGCCCAAAAAATTACTATTAGATGTGAAAAGCTTTCTAAACTTTGGAATTTGTATCCTCAAATATCAGTGGCTTTCAAAAATGTTAAATATGATTCATAATATTTATTCATAATAGAAGTAACATTACATTGTAGCCCAGGCACAAACAGACATATATAAAATAGTAATAAAAGTTGTATAAAATAGTACTTATCTTTACTATCTGCAACAAATTCTGATATTGTATACTAAATACTATTTGATTTCATGCTTATAAATGCTTATCATAACACTGAGTTGATTTTACAATTGATTTTACACTAGTGGGCCACAACTTTCAAATTTTTTAATGCCAAAAACATTAAAACAATGATAACATTAATTAGAACCGCTGTCCTTAAACATACACTTTTTTCTAGAAATTACTTATGCATTTCCCAAAACTGCCACTTCATATCTCAGTGAAATTATAAGATTTGTAGTTATAGACATGAATGCTTTGCCTGTAAAGGTGATATAAGTACTTCATTTTTGGGGAATGAGCTATATTAGTTTTGATTCAGAGATATAGACCCATGTAACTATTAGTTACAGACACAAATATTGAGATTTTTTTTTTTCTTTTCTCACAGAGATGGGAGTTCTTGAGATAAGCAGTGAGGTAAGAGACAGAGATAAGACTATGAGGTGTAGGTGAATAAAGATAAAAATAATAGCTAATCTCTCCTTCCTAAGTCCCAGTCAGGTCTTTAATTCAGTAATTATCTTTTTTGGAGAAAAGTGAAATTTCTCCTCAGACAATATCTGCTTGCTGTTTCAAAGGAGAAATTAACAAACAAAATCCCAGAAAGAAATTATACAGGAGGAATATTTTTCTTCATTTTCCTAAAATTTGTATCTGTACATTCTGGGGGCAATAAATCATTTAAACTATTGAATTTAATAATGACTTTTAATTTAATATGTTATTGACATTGTAAAGAAAAATATATAGGTGTCCAACCTCTATCATAAATAATAATTATTTTGTTAATGAATAAATGAAAATCTTATAAATCAAAAATTTATAAGAAATTTTTATTATTGCCTAGTCTTATATAAAAGGTGACATTTGAAAATAGGTAAGGGTCCAGTTTCTCTAAATGTATCTGTTTATTAATTCATTCAGATTTACCACCCACAGTTATTAAATTATTTAAACATTTTCTTCATTTTTATGCCTTTTTGCTTCTACTTCATTTAACTCCCAATCATCAGATGAAACAATATTCTAGAAAACCAGTATTTGTTCCATTATTCTTTTTCCTCATATTTTCAGTGCCTCCAATTCATATCCAAGGCCTTAAACTTAACAATAAAGACTTCCCTAACTTGAATTTTCTCAATCCTTCCCACCAATTTCTCACTTCTCCACTGTGTGCTCAATATCGTGGACAACTGGGAGAAAATCATAACCCCGAAAGATACACCACTGAATGCCATATTCCAAAAGATCGAAATCCTGAAGTTATAATTCTAGAGAAAGAATTTTAAATTATTTAAATGATATTTACTTACATTTTTTATTTTATTTTATTTTATTTTATTTTTTTGAGTTGGCGTCTCACTCTGTCGCCCAGACTGGAGTGCAGTGGCCGCTCCCGGCCACCGCAGCCTCGACCTGCTGGGCTCCGACGATCCTTCCGCCTCAGCCTTCCAAGTAGCTGGAACTACAGGTGCGCGCTACCACGCCCGGCTAATTTTTTGATTTTATTGTAGAGATGAGGTCTCACTTGCCCAGGCGGGTCTCGAACCCGCGGGCTCAGGCAATCCACTCACCTCAGTCTACCAAGGCGCAGGATTACAGGCTGAGCCACCGAACCCAGCTTACTTACAATTTTTTAATGACATTTATTTGAGAGACATACAAAAAATAACAGAACACATTATAGGCTACTTTACCCAATTAAATAAGTAATAATAACACAGATATTATTTCAAGACGAAACACTCAGGTATACTAATGACAGTCACAAGACTGACAGTTATGAGCAGATGAACTGTATTCATAATAACTTATATTTTCTATAATTGAAAATAAAGTAACTGCCAGTGTAGGATTTTATGCAATAATATCGTCTACAAATAAGGCATAATAAATATATTTTAGAAAAATAGACACATAGAAAATTAATCACCAAAGTACCAATGTTGACAGTGTATGGAGTTTTGAGGAAAGTAATTTCAGATGTAAGTTTAGAGATATTAAAAAATAAAGAACAATAGAAAGGATACATATTTGAGAAAAATCTACTATTATTTTGCCATATTAAATAATAAATTTTTTGATATTTAAAAATACTTTGAACTTAAGTGTACAATTACAATTTGAAAATTTGGAAATAAATGCCCCAAAGCATTATGCAGGTTAGTGCTCTTATTATCTATGCATTGTCTGGAAAGTAGTAAGGTAGTAAGTTATGAAAGACATAATAAGCCAAGAATGAATGTTGCAATTCTCTAGAGTGTTCAGAGTATAATAAATTTTAAAAGGGTAAAAAAAATAAATGTAAACACACATGCCACTATGTTTGTTAATTGTGTGCGCCCAGCTTTATAACTGTAGTCATCTGAAATTCGGTGATAGACAACCCCAGTCTTTTGATGAAATGATCAAAAACCACTGCACCAATCTCCCAAAAAGTCAAGATCTTGAAAAATTTTATCTTTCACAAATGCAGATGTATAAAAAAGATGTATCTTTATTTATTGAGGGAATATCAACTTTTAAAACGTACACACACAATGCATATACACAAAGTCAATGTTGTCATGATGTACTTTCATGGAATGAAATATGCAAAAAAAATGTATAAAATGATTTAGAAGTCACTACAAAATTTATGCTCCCAGTATTGGAAATAATGTGTAGACAAAATATGTAACCTAGCAAATTGTACTAGCAAATAATGCTGACAATTTAAAATAGAAAGAAATGTAAACCAAAAATAAAAGAAAAAGAAAATTCAAGATATGAAAAAGTGGTTACAGGAATAGATTATGGGCAGTTGTGTGGATATAGTCCACAAGAGCTGGCCAGCTTTCATGATCATTAACTATAATTTAAGTCTTGTATCATGATGAGTAGCTGCTCCCCTCCCCCTTTTAAAGCATGACTGTCCTCGGAGAATATGTTCACATTCATTTTCTACGTGGCGTTGCTTTTTTTGAATTCTTCTAGGATTCAAAATACACTAACATGAGCATTTCCTATTACATTTTCCCATCTTCCGTGCCATGCTTTGGGTGCACAGAAATCCATTCCATATGTCTTCATATGCAAACCACAGATTCAGCAGAAACAATACTGGTGACCAAACAGCAACACCGTTGCACAAGTGTCTTCTTATCTTACTGCACACATAATTATTTTTGAAACACGCAGTAACTTCACTAGCTTCTTCAGGCAAATGTGGCTTTAATTCATTAAAAGCTCCTGGAATGTCATCAGCTGGAAGAACTGCCAATGCAGGCAATGACGCATTTTTAAGCTGAAATTTTCATCATTGCCGTAGCATGGGGCCAATCCACTCATCTGAATTTCCTGCCAAATGCATTGGGCTGAATGGAAAAAGCAAACTTTATTGGTAACACCTTGAAATTCACTTTTAGTAACTTTGATAGCACCTAATTCCAAATCCATCATTATGGTTTGGGGATTCAAGGGAAATTCATTTTCTTCTGCATAAAGACAATAACACGCTTCCACCTAACAAGATACAACTATCCTGTGATTGTGATTTTCAGGATTTTAGACATTAGGGATTTTAGACTTTGGGGATTTCCATTTTAGGGATTTTGATCTTTAGGACTTTTTATCTTTGGAAATGTCAGCATTCAGGATTATGGCATTTGGGATTGTGTCTTTTGGGATTATGGCCCAAAGGAACAATTCGGTCTTTTTGAACACAGATGTATTCGCCTTTCTGCCTTTAGTAATTTTCAATCCTCTTTCAAGAAAGGTTTCTCATTGCCTCAGCACCCATCCAAACCCTGCCCTTTATTTAAGGAGCAATTTAAATTTTAGCCGCAATCTCTCTTTGGGCCTTTTTTTAGCCTAGAAGTAAAAACGGGGTTCATATTCACTTTAGCTATTTATTTCTGCAGAGTATATTATTCTATAATTTAGTGACTTACTATCTAATCAGATTATTAGTATTTCTCTTTGTTTCTGTGGGTTAGGAATTTGGAAGAGAGTTGTCTGAGTACCTTTGGCTATCTCTCACGAAGCTGCAGTTGGATGTGGGCAGTAGATCATCATCTGAAGGCTTGACTAAGACTGGAAGATCTGCTTCCGAACTGACTCACTCACAAGACTGGAATGTGCTGACTTTTGTGGGAGGCCTCCGTTTTTCTCCCCCGTAGGGCTGCTTGGCTGTCCTTAGGGAATGGGGGCTGGTTTCTCCCACAGAGAACTATATAAAAAAATCAAAGCGGAAGCTGCAAAGCCTTTTATATCCTAGCCTCACATATACATCATCACTTCTTTAGTTTTCTACCGGTCATGTAGGTCAGCACTGATTTAATGTATATGGGTTCCAAGGAATATTGGAAAGCATCTGGGAGGCTGGATATCACAGCATTAATTGTAATAAATAGCCTCTTTGGTGCTCTGCCTTTACCCACTATTTGGAATACCTAGCAACCTTATTAAGTCTGAAAGTATCTCCCATGAATTCTAGCACAGAGTTCTCTCAGATACCATGCAATCATTACCATTTAAAAAAAATCTCTTCTGGCTTATAAAATTCCATGAAGGCCACTTTCTTTTAATATCTGGCACAAATCCTGATCATGATGACTAAATATGCACCACACACATGCCCTGTTGGGCTAAATCCTCTCTGCTGTGCCAAATATGATGTCATACTTCAAATTGCTGACCCTGTAGAGGCCACCTGTGCACTGGATGCCATCAGCTGGCAGCCATGCTGTGCATCTGTTCTCTGCATAGATAGGGGAGAGTTCTCAGGCAGCCCTGATGATACAGGACATTATGAGTACAGAGTTCCCAGTGATTTCAGACCACTTGATAAAAGGGCTCTTTCAAATGTTACTGCATTTTTCCTAGCACTCGACCTGAGTCCTTCAGAGCTGAAGGATGCACTGAGTGATAGACACCATTCTACATTAAAAACAGTTCTACCTCTCCAGTACCTATGATATTATTGGGCACAGCTATGTGGCAGATTTTTTTATCCCTTGTAATAGCTATTTCCCAGGAGGTCTACTTTCTCATAAAAATCTTTCTTAGACCTCTATAACAAGGGTCCTAAAATGCATTCAATTTAGGCTCAATTGGGACTCCAACTACACTCCACCTAGTAATATCCTTCAAATAGACAATCTTTTTATTGCAATAAACTGAACCTTTTCCTAAGCTTGATTCTGAGGGATACTGAGACTGACACAACAAATAACCAAGAGCCACCTGTGTAAAGACTTTCTGGAAGCTCTGATGACCCAAGTAGTGTAATCAGCCTTGATTTAATGTCTCCTGTTAAAAGCTAATTCTTTTTAAAGGAGCTTTATTCATTTCTTCATGGAATCATTTAGGGAGGCGAAGAGACTAGTGATATAGCTTGTAGGATTTGAAGTTAAACAGACTGAGATTAAAAGCCCAAAATTAACTTGGTAAGTTACTAAATCTAACTTTCCTCATCTGATATCATACAGTTGTCATAAGAATGACATAGACTGCTTTTTATCTGTGCTTGGCAAATAATAAATGCTAGGAACATTAGTTATTTTCATTATTATCATAATCACAATTTTTTTTAATTTTTCTTTTTTTTTTTTTTCGAATCAAGGTCTCACTCTGTTGTCCAGGTTGGAGCGTAGTGATGTAATCATAGCTCACTGCAGCCTCAAACTCCTGGTCTCAAGTGATCCTCCCACTTCAGCCTCCCAAGTAGCTGGGACCACAGGAATGTGCCACAACACCCAGCTAATTTTTAATATTTTTGTAGATATAGGGGTCTCTCTATGTTGCCCAGGCTGGTATCCAACTTCTGGCCTCAAACGATATTCCCACTTTTGCCTCCCAAAGTGCTAGGATTACAGGCATGAGCCACAATGCCTGACCTATAATCATTATCAATACTAGCCTTCAATAAAACTTTTCATCATTTTGGAAAACTCCCTTTCATAACTTGGGGATTAATTGGAGACTAATCAGCCTGGAGCTGATTTTTCAGGTCATGCCATCAGCTATATCCTCTTTTTCCCTAGAACCATATATATATATATTTTTTTTTTTTTTTGCATCTTTGGGGAATACCTAATTGGAGGAGTGACTCTCAACTTACTTCCAGCCTTTATAATGGGGTCTTGAATATTAACAATAGAATTCTGTCTATGAATCCATTTTAAAGACAAGTCTAGGGTTCCTGGTTACAGTTTTTGTTGTTTATGTCCTGCATTTTCCTTTCCTGGTGATCGTCTTCATCCCTCTTCCTTTCCCCAGAATTTATCAGTCAAAACGACCCTGGAACTATGTTTCTCAAAGTGTGGTCCCTGTATTACTTCATTAAGGGAGGTAGGTTAGGTGAAATTTAGATTGCTGGGCCCCATCCCAAACTTGTTGAATCAGAATCCAAGGAAGTGGAACTCAAGAATATCTTTGTTTGTTTGTTTGTTTGTTTTTCCCCAACATACTCTACAATGATAAAGATTCAGGGGATCTTGGGTCCCAATTTTGGGGGAATCCCAAAAGACCCAGAATTATCTTCTGGGGGAAGCCTGTATTAATTAGGTTTCTTCTACCTGGTAAGTGCTCTAGGAAACCATCGGCATCAGGGTACAGCCAGTGTAGTAACACTTCACTGCACAAAAAATTTCAGAATCACAGAATCAAACATCATTAATTAACATCATTAATTAAGCCTTATCTTTAAAGGAACAGAAATGTGAGGTTTAAAACTGGACTCTCAAATGACTAAAATTTGACCTTTCCTGTGCCACAAAGAAAAATGGTATCAATGAAATAGTGATGAAATGATTGACAGTTCCAGTTCACAGTTCTACATATTTATTACACACAGTATTAAGGAAAAATTTAGTGACCAGCCACTAGCTTGAGTCACCCTCAAAGATACTTCTAGGAGAGTGTCTTGAAATGCTGGATAATGTGGTGGTTGTTGCAATGATGTGTTCTTCCCCTTCCTGGGTTTTGTCCATCTTCATGCTAAAAATGGTCTTTGATTTCTCTTCTTCTATTAATTTATATTAATTATGGAAATTTAGAATACTTTTTTCTTATAATCAAATCCGCTATTAAAATATTTCATTGTAGCAACCATTAGTTTAAAGTGAGTCTCATTTTACCCCTGATTTTATTACCTTTGGTAAAAGGCTTTATTCCTACAACATACAAACCCAGAACTTTCCTGTATTCTGATATATGTTAGTAAGTTTAATTCACGTAACTTTCCATAGCTTAAAACACCTATGTACATATTACCAAGCATTCCTCCATAACTGCAAGACATTCTCTGCCCTTGATAGAGTAGATGTTATTCCCTATGGGCCCTGTAGGCTTCAATCAACACACTTTGCTTTCTATTTTCCATTCCTACTTTCTTGTACATATGCCTTAGTGAAAAGTTCCAGATAGGATCAAAAGGCTCTTCGACTAAGGCTGTCAGGGACCTCGCTGGTCTCCAGGAAAAAAAACGTTGCTTTTCCCTCAGAGACTAAACAATCTTTTCTACTACATACAACAATATTTTAAACTAAATTTTCTAGTGCCATGCCCACGCTTGAGGCTATATGAATAATCTCTGACAGTACATGGTATTTTCTCCATGTACCTGTCACTATCTACAAGGCAGTTAGTTCTAATCTTTAGGTAGTAATTAGTGCATGCTATAAACAGATGTTATATTAGAATTGTTAATTACCCAGAGAAACCCAAAGAATATAATTCCTGTTTTATAAGCCACACTAGGCTGAGGATTACAGGGAAGTCATAATGGCAAGATATTATGTCTCTACTTCAACTGCTTCTCCTGATTGTGGAATTTGCAGCATTCCTTCTCCTAAGGGCTCATACACAGGGACATTTGAGCTCTCATGTTGCCCCTGCTAGCCCCTCGTTTCCTACATTGGCTCTGACACCCTACGGGGGCCCAGATGACTTCTATCTAGGAAACCTCTTCTGGACCCCTCCCTGTGGACTGGGAAGGCAGTGCCATTTCACATTTATGCCTTGTAGAGTCCAAGATATCGCAGACGATCCCTTCACTCAAGAAAGCCCCTCTTCTTCATGACAGAGTTAAAAGCGGCACTGATTTGTAGTCAGTATACCATCTTCCAGAAATGTTGATGAAATTCTCTTTCCTAGAAAAATTCATTTCACTTTTCTCCTGTTTTTTTAGGCCAAGCCATTTATCTAAGTGAAGCACCAAGCCATGTTCACTCTCTTTCAAACACGAGGGCTAATAGAACAAATCTTTTTAGGAAGAATTTATCCCCAGGAGGCTATTCAGTGTCCCATGCAAAGTATTCTCAGTATGTCCAATTTTTCAGTGTCATGGGCATACCCAGGCTTTCCTAGTTTTGGGGATCAATAGAGCTTTGCCTTATGCTCAAATCTCTCCCTCCTCCACCTCTGTCCTTACTGACTTCCATGAAGTACTCAAAATCCAATACTTAGTTGAAGGTACAGCATTGAGTTGGTTACTAATCTTTTATGGGAATATAAAATGCTGAAGGCAGGTGTATTGGCTATCTATTGCTGGCATCACAAATTACCCCAAAACGTAGTGATCAAAAACAACAAATACCTGTTATCTCACAGTCTCTATGAGTCAGAAATTCAGGAGCAGCTTAGCTAGGTTAGTCTGTGTCAGAGCTTCTCATGAGGCTTTAATCAAGCTGTTGGCCAGGGATACGTTATCTTCAGGGTCAGCCTGGGGAGGATCTTCTTCTCACCTGCTGTTCCAGGTCTCAGGTTCTTCCTAGCTCTAGACTGAAGACATCAGTTCCTCCTCAAGTGAGTCCCTTCACAAGAGCTGCTCACAATATGGCAGCTGGCTTTCCTCAAAGAGAGGGCTCTGAGAAACAGAGTGAGAGGGATGGAGAGAGAGAGAGAGAGAGAGAGAGAGAGAGAGAGACATAGGAGACAGCAGAGATGGAGAGAAACAAAGATGGACAGATGGAGACAGAGAGAGAGAGAGGGAAGAAGAGAGATGCTCAGAATTTCTATGCCTGGTTACATGGATTTTGTGTATGTGATTTTTCCATTGTTATTTTTACAATATTTCAGGATACAGTTAACTTAGAGTGTTTATTAGGAAATTCTAATGAGTATTAGTCTAAAGCATAACTCTTTAGAAATGGCACAAAGCAATTATGGTAATATTAAGTTATAGCCATAACATTGAACATCAGAATAACAAATATATCCAAAGTAATTGACTGCTTAAAATCGTATTTGCAAAACAGCTTGCGGT
Organism: Tarsius wallacei; assembly: GCA_963574415.1. Classification (NCBI taxonomy): domain Eukaryota; kingdom Metazoa; phylum Chordata; class Mammalia; order Primates; family Tarsiidae; genus Tarsius; species Tarsius wallacei. The sequence continues at coordinate 19,869 of CAUYQG010106383.1, forward strand.
TGAACTCTAAACTGCCTGTTAGCTTGGCAGTTGCAAAATAGGACAGTTTCATATTGAAATGGTTTTTGTAAAAGATCTTTGCCAAAAATAAAGACTTTCCTGGAAGTGATTTGTAAAAGGCTTTGCATAAAGACATACCACAAACAAGGCCACCAACCTCTTGTTTCAACATGCATGCTTTATTGTGGTAGACTGAATAATGCCCTCCCTCCCACAGCCCAGAGATGCGACATTGTAATCCCTGGAACTTGTGAATGAATATGTTACCTTCCATGCAAAAGAGAATTTGTAGACGTGATCAAATTAAGGATATTGAGATGGGGAAATTATTCTAGGTTATCTGAATGGGCCCCATGTAATCACAAGTGTCCTTAAAGGAGAGCCACAGGAGTTATCAGAATGAGGAAGACAATGAGGTGATGACAGAAGCAGAATGAGGTTCAGAGAGAAAGATATTTAAAGATCTAGAATGCTGACTTTGAAGACAGAAGAAAGGAGTCACAGCCAGGAAATACAGGTGGCCTTTAGAAGTTGGAAAAGTCAAATAGTTGGATTCCTAGAGCTTATAGAAAGAACCAGCCCTGCTGACATCTTAACTCTAGTCTAGCAAAACTAATTTTGAACTTCTGACCTCCAAAATGTAAGAGACCTCCTGTCCACTATTCAACAGGAGCCCAAACCTAACCATCATACAATATACCCATGTCAAAATCTGCACATGTACCCCTAAATCTAAAATAAGATTTTTAAAAAGACAAAAAGTAAAAGAATAAACTTATGTTGTTTTAAGTCCCCAAGTAAATTGTGGTTATTCATTACAGCAATTATAGGAAACTAATATAGTTATAAAATAAATAGGCATGAGTCACTCCGCATTTTTAGAAATATCTTATGACACATGGCATGTCTTGAAGCTCTTGCAGCAAACATGTAGCCAGCTCAGTTCTCCAAATACAGAGATGCAACATTTTTACCTGACAAAAAGACCTGGACTAAGAGAAGATTCCACCTGAAGAAGACATGTCTTTCCTCCAGGTGAAGAGGAGCTGGGAAGAGAACCTGAATATCACCTGTGGCACAGAGCCTCCACCAAGGGACAGAAAGGGGAGAGTCCCTTGCAGCAATTATTCCCTGAGATTCCTCGTGGGCAGAGTTTGGGGAGTACAAGCACCACTGTATCCACAGCAACCCATGGATTCTGGTAGATTATACAGTGGTTCTGACCCTGCAGACAATTGGGATTATTACTTATTTTTACAAATAAGTATAAATTAAGCAATACAAAACATATTGGCCCTTGTTATGCACTCTAATCCTTCCCTGAACTTTTCATCACATGCTGAATTGACCATGAAATGAAATTTCAATCAAAGTTCTTAGAACTCATGTTGGAGAGAGAATTACTTGGAACACAAGAGGACTTACTTTACAAAATATGTATATTTCCCCCAAAGGTGCTCCCTATAATTTCAAAGAATCAGAATTAATTTATGAGACAAAGCTTAAATATATTTCTAACCACTGTGGCCTTAATTATTTTATTCAGATAAAGACATTCTACTATGGCATTTGTAGATGCACCTGTGCTTGAAAAGTGAATGGTGGACAGACCTTTTTCCTACAAAAAAGGAGAGGTCTCCAGGAAGACATCATAAAAATCTCAGAATTGAAAATGCATGATAGTATATTGAAAACATGCTGTTACCTAAGCTTAGTAGGCAGAGGGCATTTGCAGCCCATAAGTGAGTTTCAATGACTTGGCTCTGGAGGCCCAATTTAGGGAAGGCCTAGGGCTCAATAAGTTAAAAAAGAGTCTAGACACTAAGCATGGAGTTGTGTACACTGCCTCCCACTGTCTACCCTTTCTTCTATCTGACCCTCTAGAGGGGCTCCCCAGCAGGAAGGGCTACTCTGCAGGTCCAACACACCAAGCGAACACTCCCAGAATAAACACCTCTATGTGAACCAAAAAAGATTCTTGGCCAGGTGCAGTGGCTTACACCTGTAATCCCAACCCTTTGGGAGGGCAAGGCAGGGGCATTGCTTGAGGTCAGGAGTTTGAGGCCAACTTGGAAAACATAGTGAGACTGTCTCTACAAAAAAGTTTAAAATTAGCCACGTACGGTGACTCAAGTCTACACTCCCAGCTACTTGGGAGACTGAGGCAAGAGGATTGCTTGAGCCGAGAAGGTTGAGAGCAATGAGCTATGATCACATTCCTGCATTCCATTCTGGGTGACAGAGCGAGACCCTGAATCTTAAAAAAAAAAAGAAAGAAAGAAAGAAGAAAAAGAAAAGAAAAGAAATTATTGTGGTTTAATGCTCAACAAATTCAGGCAGGACCTTATTCTGAATCCCATAACACTCAATCCATTAGTCTTCAGGGACAAGAAGCCCTCAGTGACTCCACAAAATACCTCCCAGAATAAACCATGATCAGCTCAGGCCTTTGCAGACAGCACCTACTTTCAGAAGGCTTTGTCCCCATAGAAGTGTCCTCATGAAGCTGGACTTAGGGGAGCATGATGCCTGTCCACCAAGAGTTTTCCATATTTTCCCTGGTCCTCAATGTCTCCTTACTGCAATCTATGATATCAGCATCATCTGAGGAACCGACAAGCTACACTTCTTTAAGTATGGCCATCAGCACTGCTTGCGATTCCTGAGGAATGCCATCCCCAGATCTTCTTTGATCAGACACCCCAGGGCAGATGTGCTGCCTACCAGGGAATATGTTCAGAAACTCCCCCTGAAGAGAAATCACAAGATAAACCTAAAGGTGAAACAAGTTTTTTGTTAGTTAGTGAGTTAGTGAGTGAGTTAGCTTGTTTTGCCAAGATTTGAGGACCTCCAAAGATGAATAGCTCTACACTCTGCAGACACAACTGGAAGAGGTCTCCAGGTCCTCTATCTCTTCAGTTCTTCAAAAACCAGAGAACTTCTTCCATACAAAACAACTACAGCCCAATGACATAATCATGTAAGAGGGTGAATGTATGAGTCCCAGCATCTAAGCCTGGGAAGCCCAGGACTACATGAAACAACCATGGTGACTAAACAGTTCATACTTGCAAACCATCAAAATCAAGGAACAGACACTTCCCTAGATGTTTCCCATGTAGTTTGAATAGATTTTCATGCCGCTTCATGCAGCCTCCAGATAACTTTCATTGAATGGCATCTTATCTGACCTCCTGGTCCATGGTCACATCTAAAATTTAAATGACATTTTAACATGGTAGATTTATTCTGCCTCCCTTAAATTCTTGTTCAGGCCATTTACTTACTCAGCCAGGTATTGGGACATGTACATTCATGACAATGGAAACAGAATTCTTGCCTCACAGGATTATCCTGGAGATTCACGTACTTGTGGACAATGAACTAGGAATTCTGAATTTAAACACCCTAAACAATATAGAATGTCTAGTGGTTCTTTTGTTTGCCTTAAGTGAGTCCCTTAAGTGCTCAATTTCCCATGTCACTCACTCATTCCTCCAAAAGGAAAGGGGTTTGTTGGGTATTTACTCAAAAACAAAACATTCAAACAATTAGAATACCTATCTTACCCGGATTTTAGTCTATTCGAATGCAACACAGGACATCAAAGGTGAAACTCGTTGTTCTAACATCAGAGTGGAGATCATCTTATCTTCCCATTGGTGGAGGCACACATTGGGCCTGTATTTTCAATATCTTGGTACCAGGCATGGACACCTGCCTTGTGAGAAAGTGAGAATTTCTGGTCATGAGAGCTGCCTTTGAGACATGAAAGTCAGATGCTCTTACATGATGACATAGTCTTCTCATTGCTGCCTTGTGCACTGAGGCAACGGCAGATATATAGAGTCTCTGCTGGGTAAGATGGAAATACTTCTTAAATACGTCAATTCTCAAATCCTTCATGGGGCTGGGTGCGGTGACTCAAACCTGTAATCCCAGCACTTTGGGAGGCCGAGGCAAAAGGATTGCCTGAGCCCAGGGGTTTGAGACCAACCTGGGCAACTTGGTGAGACCTCATCTCTACAACATAAAAAAAAAAAAAATTAGCCTAGCGTGATAGCGAGCACCCGTAGTTCCGGCTACTTGGAAGGCCGATGCAGATGGCTCGCCTGAGCCCAGCAGGTCAATGCTGGGGTGGTCGTGAGTGTGCCACTGCACTCCATCCTGGGCAACAGAGTGAGATTCTGGCTCAAAAAAAAAATCTTTCATGAGTCTTACTGCAAAAACCACCATGCAAAAGTTTAGTTTTACAAAGAGTAGAAGAGGTTGCCCTGTGTTTTCCATCTTCTCAATATAGTATTCACAGAATACTTGAGCTTCTTGTCACCCTAGTCAAGGACAGATGTGAAAGCACAAGGACTAATAAAACGTCTTGCTGTCACTACATCTTCCCAGAGTATCACCATAATTGATTGTGTCAGTCAATTCACAATTGCAAAGATATGGAATCAACCTAAGTGTCCATCAACTGACGAGTGAATAAAGAAAAAGGGGTGTGTGTGTGTGTGTGTGTGTGTGTGTATGTGTGTGTGTGTGTGTGTGTTTATATACACCATAGAATACTACTCATTCATAAAAAAGGATGAAATTACATCTTTGCAGCAACTTAGATGGAACTGGAGATCATTATCCTAAGTGAAATAACTCAGGAATAAAAAAAAGAATACTGCATGTTCTCACGTATTGGCAAAAACTAAGCTATGGGTCCGTAAAGGCAGTCAAAGTGGTATAATAGACATTGGAGCCTCAGAAAGGGGAGGGTGGGAAGCGGTGAGGGATAAAATTTACCTATTGGGTACAGTATACATTATTCGAATGACAGGTACCCTAAAAGTCTAGATTTCACCAATATATAATTTATCCATGTAGTCAAAAGCCACTTGTGCCCCTAAAGCTATTGAAATAAAAAGTAAGTAAAAATAACTCTGCCAGGCATTGTCCTCTCCTCCACAACATGCTGTTTTCTGGGTGTTGGCGAGTCAGTCCCAACATGCTGCTTCTCACCCTACACCTTGCTTCCTGTCTGTTCTAGCCACAGCTGCATTGTTCACTAAAAAAGTCTCCCTCTTCCATGTGACATCCAGACACCCGAACTATAAGTATGACCTCCAGTTTAAAAACTGCTATGAAAAGTTCTTTGGTTTTTTTGTATTATTTTGTGTGCTAACCATTTAGATACAAACATATGACCAGATGGAGTCAATTAACACAAACTACATGGCAGGAGAACACCCATTCAAACTGACCCCACAGTCAGAAAAAAAATAATGTGAAATTTGTGTTTGGAAAGCAATTATGAGCAGGACAGGATACATTGTTTACAGGGTCCAGTGCAACCAACAAGGTGGGGCCTCTGCTTCAAAATTCATCAAGAATTTCAATACGGCAACAGCAGGGCTTTAAACCAAGCACAAGGTCCTCCTAAGCACAGGACCCGGTGCAACTACATCAACTGATACACTCATTAGGCCAGACTGACCATGGGAAATCATTTTCCACTTCCCAAATTACAAGTGTTTGCCAAGAATTCACCAGAACATGTCAGTGCTCTGTACTGAAAAATCCACAAGAAGTCTTGGTGCACTCCAACTGGAAAAATAGAGCTTATAGATGATGGGACTAGAGTCTGTTATTTTTCTGAGCCTGACCCAACGCTGCTACACCTGGGCTATTATTTTTTTTTTTAAAAAGACCCTGATCTGGGAAGAAGTTCCAAACCCCTCCCACCTATTCTCACCGTGCTTGTGCTTGTTGTAGTCTTTGTAGTCTCCGCCTTGGCTCCATAACACAGCTTTGATATCTGATTCTGGCACCTTGCCTTTGGTACTCATACAGGTGCCCCTTCTGATTTCTCAGACTCTAGTTGCAGCTCTGATTGGTTTCAACTCTGCTGGCTTCTCATGTTTTGACATCCCACAGCTACATGAGTCCATTTTGCTGCTTCCTCTAGTTCCTTGAAATCTCACTAGCCAGACAAACCTCCTTTTTCCTACTAGACAGGGAAAAAATACAGTCAGAAGGTGCCCTATGTTACCATGATCTAGTAGTTACTTTCATTTAAAAAATCATCTGCAAGAAACCATTATCATAGTCTTTCTTTACCTGTCTATTAACCTCCCTCTTGAAAAATCTCACTTTTAACTTCCAGATACTGTGCTCTCCTTGTCATCCTCATACCTCACTGAAGTGCCTTCTGCTTTCTCTTTTCTAATTGGTCCTCCTCCTTCTACTTTGCTTCATCCCTCTCTAAGAACATAACTACCATCTTATTTACTTTGCCATAAGTGTGGCCCCATGTGTGTTCCAGAGCACTCTTCTCTTTTCTATGAACTTTCCTCCAAGAGTCACATTCCTTCTATATGTCAGAGGGGACATAATAACCAGGTGGTTCTACCTGTAATTTTAGTTTGATTTTAGCCAGCACTCCATTTATTACCTAATCTCTTTCACTCTCTAATCTCACTGGGGGTCCATAATGAACTTTGAGTCTCCTAGTATGGATATGAACTCAAATTCTGTGTGCTATAATTTTCAAAATGACTGAATATGATCCTTCCCGATGTAAAGACACTCAGTCAAGTAAGTGACTAAGGGTCCTTTTGGAGTTGAATTGAAGGAGTCATTACAGTATACACTTGCAGGTCTTTCATCCTAGGGAATCTGACCACTTATTCTACCAATGGGTGCTATATTTGCAAATCAGCTCAGGTCTGGAAACTGAGCAAAGATTTATGTCTGTTTATTGCAGTGACTGCTCTCAATCTCCTGTTCTTCCATTCTTATCACATTCTGGTTGTAGATATTAAGCATCACTCTTGTTGTCTGCCCATCTATCTTGCCTTTTTAAACACCATCTTCTATTAACCATCTTTCCAAACCTTGATCATCCATCTGATCTCTCTAGTTGTAGTAATTGTAACCTCCTGGTTTCTGACTTTAAACAGTGCCCCCTGGCGTTGACTACTTTGGTGCCTCATCAGCCACATGATCACTAAAGGACCCCTCCTCTGCTATCAGTCCTGGCTGACAGAGAAGACACACACTTGAACTTCTTAGTGATGCTGGTGCCCCTCTCACCAGAACATTCCTCCTAGCTGTGGTGATGGGAAATAATCATCTGGTGGGTCTTCTAGCTTTATGCAATATATCCGTTCCAATATGTCCTCCTCTCTGAAACTTTGTATTTCTTTCTCTACAAAATATCGGAAAAATCCTGAAATTTCTACCTCGTTCTGTACATACTTTTGATTTTCCACACATGAAGCAACTATCCTAATAGTGAGCTTGTTATAACAACCTGAGTTAATTAAATATCATTCCTGTCTGGTCTTTCTCTGCAGAAGATAAGGGAATTTTCATAAACTACCAAAGTATTTAATGGCCTGGTAATCACTCTCTGTTACCCTTTAACTCTTTTCAAATTGTCAATATAACCTAGTAGTAACCATGCAACCCTACTGTTCTTAAAGGAGTTGTTCTCTCTATGTCTTTTAAATGCCTGAAACATTGTACCAGTAAAGTTATTTCTCTATACAAGGATACTTTCCCAGGGCACTACTGCTGAAACCTTCCGGAATTAGGTTGCCAGTTTGTGCTAGAGATTACCCATGCTGCACATATCACTCAGGTCCTCCTTGTCAACCAGGTCGAGATTTAATCATTCTGAAAACTCATCTTGTTGTCTGATTTCCTGAGTCCATCAATCTCTGCACCATTTGTGTCAGTTCAGGTCCTTCAGTAAGGAGACGTTAATACAGAATTACACAGTCAAGAGATTTATTGTGGTGTCTCTGTAAAGGACAAAAATAAGAATAAGAGTGGACAAAAAGAACATTCAGACTACCATATTGGTCTGACACTTGGAGAAGGAGAAAGGGAAGAAATTGTTGGTTAGGACTAGCTTCTCAATACAATGCAGTTCTGAGAAAGTCTTGACCAGGGTGGTGAGTAGGTACCAGGCACAAGCTGCTCTTGGAGAAATCTCACATCAAGCATTAATGGTCTGGTTCTTACACCCTCCCCAAGCTCAGTCATTGATTCATAGCAGCTTGGGGTGTTGATGCAAAGATGGAACACCTGGGGCTATTAACTAACTATGCAACCCTCATCAGATCCTCCCTCTCGAAGGAAATTTAAGTGACCACTTTCATAGTGTATTAATATTTTCACTTAATTAGAGAGTGATGTTAGAATTCTATTTTCTTACTAAACCCATTTCTTTTGCCAGCCTTTCCTGAGCACTACATTTTCCTTATTCCTAAAATTGGTGCGGTTATGTGACTCCACTCTGGTTGGCAGGATATGTGCCATCCCTATGCTTGGTTCCTCAAATCCACAACACACAGTTCTCCACTCATTGTACTTTGAGAGAAACTTGAAGGTTGTGTGTTGAAGAAGTACCACAATACAGAGAAAGAGGACAAGCTTCTTAATCACCACTTTGATGAGAGATGGCCAGACTGCCATGGACTATGCGATGTTAACAAGCAGTGAATCTTGACCAGATCAAGAGTCTGATATTTAAAAACTTCTTATTTCAATATTTAGTCTAAAGCTGGGCATGGTGGTTTGCACCTTTAATACCAATATTTTGAGAGGCTGAAGTGGAAGGACTGATTGAACCCAGGTGTTCAAGATCAGCCTGGGTGACTTAGTGAGATTTCATCTCTACAAAAAAAAATAAAAAATAAAAAAGTTAGCTGGATGTGGTGGTGCACTCCAGCAGTCCTAGTTACTTAGGAGGCTGAGGCAGGAGGATAGCCTGAGCCCAAGAGGTCAGTACTGTGGTTAGCTGATATTGTGCCACTGCACTCCAGTCCAGGTGACAGAGTGAGACTACAACTCCAAAAAAAATTAGTCTACTTTTTATGTTCCAGCAGTTAGCCTACTTTTTTGATACAAATATTTTAAAACAACCAATTTTTAAAAGTTCTATTTTAATTAGTTAGCTAGAGCCGTCAAGTGAAATGTATACTGGAAGGCTTGAATGAAGAGAAATTGGAACACAGAAATTAAATGGCACCTTATTCTTATCCACCCTATTGTTTAAATAATGATTTTCTGTGAAACACACCCTCACTCTACTAAATAACCAAGTAAAGTTCTAAATAACTCATGTAATGTATGTTTCAATTTCTTAGTACATTATTTGAGATCAAATTGCAAAAATATGATTCAATAGTATCCTCTAGAAATGAGAATGACTACAATTTTCAACCAACATCCATGTTCTCCTTGCTCAGAGCATGTCTGAACCAAAACAGTATTTTAAAGCACTTTTTTATGTTTTCTCCAATGACATAGTGAGATAAGTGTTTACCTTGTATTGTCACAATAACTAATAAAAATTGTATGTAATGTCTCAGGACTATGTGAATGGTTATGGAAAATCTTTCTAAACTCAGTGAAATAGATACAACCAACTTTATCTCTAAGGTGTCCTAGCTTTCAATATGCAATAATTGAATCATTTTTACATGATTTGTAAATCAGAGAAGTGCCAAATAACATGTGAAGACATGTGAAATTATTTGTAATCATCTAAAATCTATTATACTTCACCCTCCCGTGAAATTAGGATTTTAACACTTTGCAACTTGCCAGAATGGCATGTGTTCAGCATATCGCCAAAAGTACAAAAGCTGTTATCTCATTTTATGTTTTCAAAATCCTTGGTCCCTGTCACCTACCACCTTAAAGGCACAAGTATCTGCTAACATTATAATATTCCATCCTTGCACAGGAGCCATGCTAATCTTCTCTGTATTGTTCCAATTTTAGTAAATGTCTACACCACTAGTAATATTTTAGTAGATCTACTTTTTGCAATTTCCTCCAATAATGACATGTAAATTGACAATCAATTATTTTGTTTTAAGATTTCTGTATTTTGTTAATTTATTATATATATGTATTAAGTGCCTAATAAATTTCAGGCAGAGTTGCAAACGCTGGAGAATCCTAAAGCAAAAGACTGGCAAAAACCTTGCTTTTAACAGCTAGAGAGACCAACCATAAAAGAAAGAGAGAGGAAAGAGAAACAGATATAAAAATATCAGATAATAACTACCTTGCAAGGAATTAAAATTGAGTGGTGTAATGAAGAGTGACAGTGGACAGTAAGGCTATTTTGTACATGAGGACCAGGGACAGACTCTCTGAAGGAGACATTTAAGTTACAATAAGAATAACTAGACTGAGACTGAGGCAGCCACTGAAACTCAAGAGGACTGAAGATCAAATGGAGGGAGCAGCTAGTGCAAAGCTACTAGAGCAGAAAAAACTTATAGAATTTGAGGACGAGAAAGAAGGCCAGCATGGCTAGAGTATATTACACAAAGAATGTAGAGGCAGATGAGATAGAAGAAGAAGAGTTTTATATAGAGTTTGTATTTTTAGATAGGTTTGTGGCTTTCATGCAAAAGTTTGAATTTTATTCTAGGTAGTCTGATGTACTAGTAGAGGGTTTAAGCAGAGAAGTAGTAGAAAACTATTTATATTTCCAAACTTGTGAGAGTTATGTAACATGGGCTGAGCTTTAGACACTCAGCTGGCATTACCAAAAATAATATACTAACAAAATCTTTAGAAGGTAAGGGAATAGCTTTCTGCCTAACACAGAACTTATTCCTGCAGACATATAAATAGAATAAATAATAGTAGTCTATACATTTTGACAAATATTTAAAACATTAATAGATAATTAAAAAACTCCTATGCTTCATATAAAAGAATTTGACTACTGTGGGTAAAGGGACTTCCTTAAAATCTCAGTATAAGTATGGAGAAGTTTAGCACCTCTCTTAGTTCTAACTACAACAGTAAACCCCAATGGGCTTAATAAGAATTACGGATGTCAGTTGTTAAAATAATGAAGAGGAGGAGGAAGAGGAACAGGAGGGGAAGAGGAGGGGAAGGAGGAGGAGGAAGAAGAGCAGGTGGAGGAGAAGGATAAGAAGATGGCGGAGGAGAAAGAAGAAAAGAAGGAGGAGGAGGGGAGGAGGAGGAGGAGGAGAAGGAGGAGGAGAGGAGTAGGAAGAGGAGAAGAATAAGAGAAGAAGGAGGAGGACAGGGAGGAGGAGAAGGTAGAGGTGGAGGAAGAAGAAGAGGAAGAAATTTTTTCATTAACTGATTCAAGATGGAAGTTTAAGTTACAGTCATCTTTAATTCAAACTGCTTTCAGATATTTATCTAGCTATCTTCATTTTTGATTTTTTATTGCTTATCCATTTATCATTTTCCAAATATTACCTACAATTTTAACAACTTTTTCACATTTTATATGAGATATAATGCTGCAAAAGAAAATAAATAGATAAAGGAAAGAAGGGAAAGTAAAAATAAGGATAGAAATATAACCAAAAGTCTAGTTTTATCTTACTTGCTGGCTACTCCTTGTGACGAGTATATGGGATTATGCAAACAAACTTAGAATGGAAAATGTTCCTTCTGACCATTCTAGAAACAGAAACAAGAAATAAATATATGGGTGTGGTGGCATGCATCTGTAGTCCCAGATACTTGGGAAGCTGAGGTGGGAGGTTTGCTTGAGTCCAGAAGTTGGAAACCAACCTGAGCAACATAGTGATATCCTGTCTCAAAAAAATAAAGAATATATACAATTATTATAGTCTAAAACCTCACAGTGAAAATGAGATAGTTATATATCCAGTTTAGTGTGGCAAGTTAACTACATACATTTATCTTTTTTCTCCCGAAACAACTTTAAAATGACAGTAAATAAATATTGAAAAGAAAGCAGGCAAAACAACAAAAAACATTATTAGGCAAAAAATTTCAACATAATTTTGGAAGGCAGAGGAAGGACAGGAAACTGACAAATTCAGAAAATTTCAGAAAGAATACCATTGAGAATAAGTTGGTTTAAACCACAGAAAGCGGGCAATGTTCTCGGGTCTCCTCCCACTCTGGGAGTTTTCTGTCTTCTCAAAAAATTCTGCTTTAATAATAAATAAATAAATAATAGATAGATAGATAGATATAAACCACAGAAAGCTCAGAACTCAAGGCCTCAACTATACTGAGTATAGGTGAGGACCAGGGTTGAAAACAGTCATTGAAAACCCATATAAAAAATGGTTAGATCTGATTTTTTCTTTACCTCCAGGGGACGATTTTTTCTCACCATCACCATCTTCCTGCCATCTCCCAATTCCAGAGGCCTAGCAGAGAGTGGAACTGAAGAATGAGACTTAAAAAAGAAGAGGGAATGATTAATCCTGATGTAATTGAACAGTGAGTCTCTCCGCTTCTTCCTACTCTTGCCACCGGACTCCTAGAAGCCAGACACATACTCTGATGTAAAAGACTAGAAGTGTTACTCACTGCAAAAACTGAACAGATCCAGATTAAATAAACACACACACACACACACAAACACACACACACACACACACACACACACACACACACGGCTCACAGATACTTGTTTGGGCACACCTAAGAAAGAAAAGCTGGTTTCCATCACATAGATGCCCACTTTTGGCAGGCATCACCCATATATTGGAGATTTGCTATTTGTTTCCTCAAGAGTAAATACGAACAAGGAGACCTAGATTACCTGAAATATGCACAAAAACTCCACATAAAATACAGAATAAGAAAAGAAACAAAAAATTGGAAGAGAATCAAAATGAGACAAAAACAATGCAGGAAGCAAAAACCAATGTCAGAAACTTATAATTAATATTCTGAGATAAGAAACGATATTATGTCCATTAAAAGCTTCTTATTAAAATTAAGAAAAAATCAGAATAACTTTGGAACTTTTTTTTAGAATATCTGAAATTTAAAAGTTGATGTTAAATAATCAAGGAAACATTCAACAAAGTAGAACAGGAACTCAAGTAGATGACAATAAGAAAGATAAACAAATTAGAAATCCATTTTAGGAGGCACAATATCCAATAAATGGGAGTTTCTGAAAGAGAAAATAAACGAGGAGAGATTTTTTTCCTACAAAAATAGTATGAGCATATAAGAAAATTTCTCAAAACTCAAGGACGTCAGACTCTAGATAGAAAAGGCTCACTGAGTATTAGCACAATAAATTAAGAAAGCTCCTAATTAAAAGATATCACTGTAAAATTTGATGACATCAAAGATGGGGGAGAATTTAAAAGCACACACACACACACACACACACACACACACACACACACACACACACACAGAGACATGCACAGCAGGCCCCATTCAGAGGACTTAGAACACAGAATGGCAGTGAACTTGAACTGCAGACCTGGAAGTTAAAAGACAAAGCAATGTATCAAAAACTGTTTTATTGGTATTTAATAGTTGTACATATTTTGGGTGCACATGTGATATTTTGATATATTTATACTATGTGTAATGATCAAATCAGAGTAATTGAGAGATCTCTTACCCCAAACTTTCTTTGTGTTTAGAACATGCCAATTCTTCTAGGTATATTGAATTCTACAATAAATTATTAACTATAGTTTTTCTACTGTACTATTGAATACTATAACTTCTTTCTAGCTAAATTTGGAAGGAGATGATTTCCAAGTTAGAATTTAACAAAAAAAGATCAATCAGGTGAAAGTGTAGAACAAGGATATTTTCTGACACATAAAATACATTTTTTACAACTAAATATCCTTTTTTAGGATGTACACTGTAAATAATGCACTCGAGCAGATGAAGGGCATAAATTTAAAAAGAACAGACACAAGATTCAAGATGAAAAAAAAGAAGATCTCAAATGTCGTATAATGAAGAAACATTTCTGATTGATAACAATGCAGCAAATATTGAAAATAACAACTTCAGATCTAAATGGGAGAGATCACTCTACAAGAAAAGGCTTGGGGGCAGGGGGCAATTAACTCTGGAGCAAAGAATTATTGTTCAGAAAAAAGAGGAAAAATGCCATAAAAGACAGTAAAGGGTCAACTGATAAAATTTTAATATGGACAGTACTTACCTCAGAAAAGTGAAAATTATTTTCATGCCAAAACCTGTACAATTGGCCCTCCACACCCTCAGCTTTTGCATTTCTGGCTTCAACCAACCATGAGTGGAAAATATTTTAGGGAAAAAAAGCAATAAAAAAAACAATACAACAAAAAGATAATACCATATAACAAATATTTGCATAGCATTTATGTTAGGTTTTATAAGTAATCAGAGATGATTTAACATATATGGAAAGATGTAGGTAAGTTATATTTAAGTACCACATCATTTTATATAAGGAACTTGAGTACCTAAAGATTTTGGTATCCAAAGGGATCCCACAAATACCAAAGGACTGCTGTACACAAATGTTCACTGCTGTTTCATTTGTAATATTCCAAACTGAAAATTATCCAGACATACTTCATTGGGTAAACATATAAACTGTGATACATTCGTACAATAGAATACGACTCAGCAATACAAGGAGCAAAGTAATGATAGATACAACAACTTGGACGAATCTCAAGAAAATGGGACTGAGTGAAAAATGCCAGTCCCAAGAGGCTTCATAGATTATGATCTGATTGACATAGGTTTCTTGAAAAGATAAAATTATAGAACTAGAAAACAGATTAGTGGTCACCAAGGATAAGGATTGAAGGTAGAGTGTAAATATAAAGGCTAACACAAAGGAAATTTTGAGACTGATGAAACAGTTCTGTGTTTTGATTGTGGTGGTTACAGAAACCTATACATAAGATAACATTTTGTAAAAATAATACGCCAAAAATAGTGCAAGTAAAAACAGCTGAAATACAAATTCCAAGGTCTGTAGTTAATAGTATTATACCGTTGTCAATTTTCTGTATCAGATCATTGTGCTAAAGTTATAAAGATGTTATCATTGGGTAAAGCTGAGGGACTAGAACAAGGGAACTCCTTATACTATTTTTGAAACTTCCATGTAACTTTAAATTATTTTAAAATGAAAAGTTTTCTTTTTAATACCCCTTTCAGGACTATTCTCAGAGATTCTAAATTCAGCAGGTCTAAAGTGGAGCACAGGAATCTCTGTTTTAGCAATCTGCCCAAGTGGTTCGTATGAGCAGTTACATTTGAAATCTCCTCCTAGAATGCATGATGTCCATCAGAAGATCTCTTGGCAATGAAGACAACAGCAACTTCCACATAACAGTTTCCTATAATATCTCTTATTACAAATTGGAGATATCTTGCCAAAGTACAAGATAACAAATCAACAAGAGGCCAAAACAGTACACACTGCATCCCAGTGGTGTGGCTTGATTCCCAGATAGCATCTAAAGGTGGCTTCAAATCTTTCAAGCAGGACTCTGTAACATTAGTTCTTACCTTTAAATGTTTCATAAGATGATTTAGTTAGTCAATTAAGGCCAGGTGAACATGATTTGATATTATATCAACTGGAGAGTAAGAGTGACATCCTATTAAGAATATTTCAGAAGATTTCCATTTGAAGAATAGACCTTCCACCTTCAAATGGAGGTGAAACATTATTGTTTATTTATAAAATGTCAAAATTTTGGTTTGTCCTAATGAATATCATTTGCATTCAGTAGGTAAAGTCTATAATGTGGTAAAGAGCTCGACACTTCTGTATTATTTAATTAACATCAACTTCTACCATAATCATGAAAAGAATGACTAAGTCTAAATATGCTTTCTCACTTGTTTTGTTTAAGTATCACCATTAATATAAAAATTAAATGGGTAACATTGCCAATAATCACTGGAACTTTAAGCATATGCTTTATAAGAAAAAAATTAATCATTCAATAGACACATTTTAAGCATCTCTATTATATGGCAGTTACTATGATAGATACTGACATTCAAGTATAAATAATATATCATTTCTTTCCTCAAGAAGCCAGTATATTCTATAGTAACTAATTAAACAACTACTATACAGTCAATGATTATAGTACAGGTTTTTTTAAATTTGATTCTTGAAAACTGAGTATAATTTTACAATGATGAAAAAATGTTTGTGCATTGCAGGGAGAAGAAACCGTTTGTATAAATGCATGAAAGAATTTAATATGATGATCTGTTCAGGTAGCAGGGACCATATCTGAAGTAAATAATATATTTGGGTTTGTGGGCAACAGGATAGTCACTCAAAGCCAAGTTGTGGTGACTGATGGTCTTTACAACAACACTGGCAAGCAAGGCCATCTTAAAAGCAGTCAAGCATTTTGAAAAGAACATCTGTATGGTTTTGTTGATAGTGGATTGGAGTATGAGAAAACTGAAGCAAAGAGAAAAATAAAATTATTGAACCAAGAAAATGGTTTGGGGTGCAGAAGAATAATCCATTATGATGATTTTTGTTGTTGTTATAAATTATACTCATCTTTTCACATTGGAAAGTCACATCTTTGTTAAAGCAACTGAAATTAATTAGTCAAAAATCCCAAAGGTCAGCCACATTACACCTAAAGCCAAACCATCTATATGCAATAATTTTAAGAAAATTTAAAAAAATACATGTGTAGTCAAGTCTCTGTTAAAAGAAAAACAAGTGTCCTTTGGGTTGAAAATACCATCTGGATCATTTCAAGCTTACCAGGCACCAAATGTAGCACTAAAAAGCCTAAAGTCTGAAATATATAAACAAAAAAATCTTAAAAGAGATTTTAAATCTTTAAAAATATTCCCTCCAGTAAGGCAGGTTGGCATTTTTCATACTGCACCTGGATTTTCTTACATTAAAATGTCATGTTACTTCCTAGAAGGGATATTGTGAAGATTAACACGATCATGTTTTAAAGCTCTTTGAGTTCCTCAAAAAGAGAAGTGCTGTAAGTACAAGGTGCAACATTCAATGTACACTGCACAGTCATTTGAATCTTGGTTATATGGGATGTCAGAGCAAAGCAGATCCATTTTCTTTTACCTACATGAAGCAGTTCTACAAAATTCAGTAGATAATAGGTAATGTTTGAATTATTGATCAAGAACTGTGCTAAATAACTGTATCCGAGTTACTTCTAGGTGTCTTGAAAAACCCTTCATAGTATAGAAAAAGATTTTTACCCAAGTCAAGATAATGGAGGAATTTACTCATTGATTTTTAAGGTTGGTAGAGTAAAACAGTGTTATTGTAGATAAAAAGGAATACAGATCAAAAAAATTTACTTTTAAAATGTGGGCAAATAAAATTTACTTTTTTGAAATCAATTCTACTCAGTCAACAATATGCATTCAATAGTCCTTGATGCTAGGCTACATTCTGAAAAATTATAAGTCATTTGTTTCCTTTAAAAGACTTAAATTTCAACATAAGTGTAAAGACATTATAGAAATAAATAGATACATATACAAACAATGGAAATATTGTCTGGTGTTTTCTATAATATAGTCCATGAGGTCTGTGCCAAACACTGTTAAAAGTGAAGATCTGCTTTTTTTTAATGATTTATTTAGAAAGTAGATTAAGTAGATTAGAGAGAGAGAAAAGGAAGATCCACCTCCCCCGGATTGGGGAGGCCACCAGAACTTACAGAGAAGCATGACAAGATCTGCTCTTTTGTTTACCATTCATCAATTCAAACAACATTTATTATTACCTGATGTAAATCCTCTTGAAAATGGGTCAATATGGGCTGCATTGTAATCCCTTTGTTCATTTAAACATTTATTGAGACCCAGACACTAGGGCAAATACAGGATATTCAGTAACCTCTCTTCCATGTCCTTAAGGTTATTTTTCTATAGTGGTAGAGTTAGGTATGTAAATATATCATAAGGTCATCTTATAAGGTAGAATAATAATTACAATGTATAAATAATGCAATGAGGCTTAAGTGCTAAGAGGAGTTCTCAAACCTGGGCTGCATTTTAGAATCACCGAAATTGTTTTGTTTTGTTTTGTTTCATTTTTAATATAATGCACAGACCTCACTCAACCCCCAATTCTGATTTGATAGGACTACAAAAGAGTTGTATTTTTTGGGTTTTTTTGTCAAGGTTTTTTTTTTATTTTAATATGTACCCGGGGTTGAGGCATCCCCATTCCCATGCTAAATGGTTTGCTTAAAAATCTGATGAAGAGACCAGCAAAATATTGTGTTGAAACTGAGGTAGCTCCTGAGAAAATATGGAAACTTTAGGATAGCTATCACTTAAATTGAATGTAATATGGTAAATATACTTTAACAATTCAGAAGAAGATGGAAGAGCTTTACATAATATCCAACAAACCCATGAGCCCAGACATAAGACCAGATACAGTTGCAAAGTATGTAAGTATTTATCCTTGGACTCGCAAACCCCAAATTCTTCCAATTACCCAGTTAACTTCAAACTAAGCAAAGTCTCTAAGGAAATGTTTCGCCATGTGTTCTATTTGTAATAAAAGAGTGGTAATTTAAAATATTACCTTCAAGAGAGTTGCATTTAAAAACAAAAATAAACACAAGAAACATTTTAAAACAAAACAGAAATTCCTGGAAGAGTGGAGATTTGCATGGCATGATCAGACCTTCCTAGCAACTGAAATGGCAAGAGGCAATGGTCTCCATTGGCAGGGTATTCCATTAGAAGTTACAGTTCTGGAATTTGGGGTTCTTACTCAGTTTTTCTTAGTAATAAGCAAAAAAAAAATCAATGAAATAAAAAGTCCAAGAATGTCTTAATTTAAGAGTCTTTTGAAAAGGTCTGCATCCAGATGTTTGTGAGCATAAGATTTACCAAGTCACACAGTTATGATGAGAATACAAATCAGATAAAAGTTGATCCTTTATTGAGCCAGGCAAAGGAAGACTTAATATAAATAAAATCTCAGGACCAAAAATCAGTATATTGAAATTCTCAACCATGAACTATCCAAAAAAGTCTGAGACCAAAATTTATAGTCTTGTAAAAATATTTTTACAGTAACATCACACCTCCATGTAATGTTTTAAAGCATGACTACCTAGTTAGATTCAGCACTGTTAAAGAAAAAGAATCACATAAATGAGAGGTAAGTTTTTTCATAAGGAGATTTAGAATATAACTACACATTTTTATCCCTCTTTGCCACTCTTTTTGAAACCTTTGGCTTACACTCAAAAACATTGTTCTATTTAAGTTTCTCAGATTGATACTTGTAAATATACTTTTGAAATATATTAGTAAATTATAGACCCAGAATTGTCATCAATAGAATATTAATGACTCTGAATTTTTCCAGTTTAAGTTATCTCTGTACCTGTAACTGGCTGACAAGTGTTTTCTTGCTGTTTTCTTATGTTTGTTTAGAATACAGTATAAAATTATATAAATATACATAGATAAAATTTAAGATGGTATTTTTATAGCTAAAAAAATGAGGGGTCAAAGAAGTCTTTTAACTGTAATCTTCATTCATAGAACTGTTAAAAATGTGCTTTTTTCTTCCTTTTTGGATTTCAAAAATAATAAGCTGGATAATTGTGTAAGTTTTTGTTGGATTGAGTGTTGGCTCCCATGAGGTATTTGCTTTTTATTTCTAAACTATTCTTATAAGCCTCCCTCTGTGTTTCTGTTTTTGTTTTTTCACCCATGTAACACCTGTACTTAATACTAAGGTAAGATCACTACCAAAAGAGATATTGAGACTGAAAGTGACCAAACAGTTATGATCACAGAAATCTCCAAATAACTCAGAGTCTCTGCATAAGGAGTTCCACTAAATGAGCTGAAGCACTGTTTATCATATTTAGCAAAAGCATCAATTCCTGGAAATACTCTGAGAATCTGAGTAATGAGTAAAACACAGAGCAATCAGAAACAGAGAGGCCCTTTTTGTTAGGCTATGTGTGATCTACAGACAACATCTGGCAACTGCAAGAAAAGACAATCTGTTCTTCACCAAACATGGCAAGGACACTCAGCTTCACATCAGTCTTTTGAATTTCATCCTTATACAAAGACAGAGATTTCCATCAGTGGAGGCATCTTCTGAAACAAATGCTAGAAATCGATGTTCTCTGAGCAGGAGGTAATGTCAATATGATGACCCAACCCCCTTTTGAAGTTGGCAAAAGTGTTTTTTCAAGCTGTTGCTAAAATCTATTTTGCCTAATTTTCGCAAACAAAGAACGTGATAGTTTTGTTTCCGTGACAACACTCTTGAATGTAGCTGTGTGGCTGGACTCCATTCTTTTTTCTCTGTTCTGTGTCCAAGAAACATTCTAACAACCAAATTAATCTTTGCATCCAATGGCAGTACCAAGGAACAGGTGTTCCTCTGGTTATCACTGCCACGTTTTCTATTAAAGATTGTAAAGATAAGAAGAATTACAACTTCTTTAAAGTTTGGGTTCTTCATGGCTTTAGTTACAAAAAAAATGTGATCTAATTTTTCTAAAATAGCAAATACAAGATATTTTATGTATACAGGATTTTTTAAACTTTTTTTTTTATCAGTGTCGGTCAAGAATATTGCCTTAGGTAAATGTGTAGTCTATGTTTGTTAAAGTATAAGAAATGGACTGGAAATCCAGCATAACCATGACAGACATTGTCTCAGTGAAGGAAAAGTAAATGATAAAATGGTGAGATATGATTATAGGAGATTTTGACTAAATCTGTAATGTTTGTCTCTAAAAAATAACGAGACAAATATGACTAAGTGTTATGTTTTTAATATTTTGTGTTATGGTGGGTATTTTTATTTTGTTATTTAATCTTATCTGTATTTTAAGATCTCCAAAAATTAAGAAAACAAGACTATTAGCTAATCACATGCTTATTGTACTTTCCATTTCTGAAGAAAATGATTGCAATTAGAATACCCATCCTTGTTGTCCAATTAGCAGCTTGCATCAAAGAAATTTTCACTGGGCATTAATCAATTCAAGATGGCAATTTTAATGGCACTAGTCACCCTGCTTTTAAATAAATACATTAATATTCAAATTCATGTGTAAGCGCCCCATATATCTGATTAACTGGAAGTAAGAAAGGCCTTAATATATGTAGAACACCATTCATGTGCTCTAAAAGGCAAATGCGAAGCTGGGATAAATATGAGTTATATGTGTCTGTCTTTTATGGAAATGAAGAAAAATTCCCTCTGGAAGAACCCAGATGTTTTAATATTTTCCAAGGTATAGAGCAAAGCACTGTACCTGGCAAGCATCAGTAAGGACAAGAAGGAGTGTGTTCACTTATAATAATACATTCAATATAACGTTTATATTATATACATGCATCACACACAACAACCATGTAAGTACACAGACCTTCTTTGAGTACTATATTGTTTATAAGAACTTTCAAAAAATATCCTAAGATTATTGATGACTGTTTACTTTTGGCCCGTGAATCATTTCCTGAATACATTTTACAATTGTGATTCATCTGGGCTTTCAACTTATTTATTTATATATAATATATATTTTTGTTTCTTTTTAAACAAAATCACCATTTCTGTTTCCAGATTATCCACAGGTTTGGCCTATCTCCTGAGGTAACACCAGACACATCTGTTGATCTCCCTAAACACAACGACAGCAACAACAATAATAGGCTTACAAAATAAAAGCCAGAGAGGGAGTCTTTTCAAAACACAATGGGGAAAATAACTCGAAATGAGATAACCAGCAGATGCTCCAGAATATGGAAGTCATCTGTAAGCATTTAGTGGAATGAGAATGCTGAAACAGTTCTCCATTTGCCAGACGCCTGAAATAGAGACAGATGAGCTATTCCTCTGAACTCCAACAGCAGCGCCAGCTGAAAAAGCAGACCCTTTCTGCCAAGGGTCACTTGTTGGAACTGTTGACTGTAAATCAGAGCTCTCTTTTGGACTTATGGTGCCCAGAAAAGACAACCAAAATTTTCATGTCTGTACCTTATCTTGGGCCCAAAGACCATCATCCTTGGTTTCTGGAAGTTGGTAGAGGTGGGCACAAATTTTATGTTTTAAACAAAGGTACCTTTTTTTATAAAACCCACATGTTGTACACAGTGTTTCTTACCTCTCCTTGATGAGTAAGAAGTGTTCCCAAATAAAATAACCCACATTTCAACTGCATTGGTAAATAGTGGTAAGGGCATGTAAGTATGAAAATATTCATGAAAAGGCCCTTTATGTATTTTTTCCTCCCTAAAATAATTGCTGCTGCCTCACACAGTGTCTTCTAACCTGCATTAGTGGAAAGGAATGTCTTTGTGTGAAGCACACTATCTGGAATCCTTTTCCTCATATTGTTTAGATCAGGAGTCTGTTTTTTTGCACTCGCTCCCGGGGTGTCTGAAACATTCAAAAATAACAGTGGGGAGTCAGAACTGCTCGTGCTGGCAGCGGGTGCCTTACAGTTTGCCATCACATAAATGTCAATTTTGCTTTCTTTTATGGAGCTACACAGAGATAAATCACAGTAGCATTGAAAGAAGTCTCTAGATGTTGTAGTTTCCTCTGTTTCTGTGTGTGGCCTACCAACCATCCTAGAGAGTCTCTGTTCCTGTCCATTCTGTTAATTCCATCACTTATTTTTTCCTAAATTTTCTGGGTCTGTCAAGAGTCTGCAGTGGGGCTAGGATACAATCTAGACCAGTGGACAATCCCCAGTACACCAACATCAGCATCACCCAAAAACTTGCTAGAAATACAGATTCTTTAGACCATGCAGGGTTGAGATCTTCTCATCTGTATTTTGACAAGCTTTTCATATCATTCTGATGCACACTAGAGTTTCAGAAACCCTGGTCTTGACCACAATGCCAAACTTTTCCTCAGGAATTCTATAAACCGTCACCCTCAGATCCCTGCACCATGTATGCCCAAGGAATTTCCCAATAGTGAAAGCCTGAAATTTTTTAGATGCCCCTTCATCATCTATGCTATGGTGTCCCCAAGTTATAAAAGGGATCCCATCTGAACTAAACCTGGTTTCAACTTTTGGAATATGTACTGGTGAATTAATTTGCATTAAGAATTTGTCCTGTATTAGCAAAGCAGAGCAGCTTAACTGCAGCCCCAATGCCTTCTAAAATGACACTCCTTTGATTTTCCTACAAACAAAAGAGAGATTTAAAAGCCTTACAGAATAACACTGCCAGCTGTACAGAAGACAAGCGCATGGGTTCGTCGATGAACGGATTATACCTACCAGTGGAGGTAACCTTATTAGTGAGTAGAAACAACAAATTCATCATCTTTCTTAATTAACTTTGAATGTACTACTGCATTGAACGGACTGAGCCTTTGCAGAATTTTTTAGCAAGCCAAAGGAAGGGATTGTCAAAGTGTGTAACCGAGGAACTGCAAAGTGTTTTGTAACATTCAATCTAAAAGCTGGTGACATTGCAAGCATAAAGAAAATACTGGCCGGGCTCGGTGGCTCAGCCTGGGAGGCCTGAGCCCGTGGGTTCGAGACCCACCTGGGCAACTTGGCAAGACCTCATCTCTACAATAAATCAAAAAATTAGCTGGGCATGGTAGCGCACGCCTGTAGTTCCAGCTACTTGGAAGGCTGAGGCAGAAGAATCGTCGGAGCCCAGCAGGTCGAGGCTGCAGTGGCCAGGAGCAGCCACTGCAGTCCAGTCTGGGTGACTGAGTGAAACTCCAATACACACACACACACACACAAAAGAAAATATCATGCTGATCATGCTGACATTTCACCTGGTATGAAAAAATATACATATCAACAGACATTTTATGAATTGATGAAGTTTGTGAATCATCTTAGAAAAATTATACTGAACGTACATTTAAAAAATAGATGATGGTCTACTTTTTATTTGTACTTCCTAAAGGTACTTTTGCAAAGAATATTTCCTCAGTGTCACCTATATGTAATCTCACAGTTTCCTTTCCTCAACCACCAACTTCTAGTACAGAAAAGTCCCTATGCATAACCTCTGTTAACTTAGGTCAGAGAAAGGTGGCTTCACAGGGGAGGAACCAAAGCAAAGATGGGGATGAGGATGTGCCTGAAGCTAAGAAGTGCTCCGTTGTCAAATACACCAGGAGTCCACTTGCTCTTAAAATGGGAACAAAACTTATACTTTATTCAAGATTTCACCATGAAGTATTGTAGGAAGTGTATTTTAAAATGAAACTACTATTTTTTTTTCTTGTATTTTTTGGCTTTTGAGGGTTGAGCACACTAAATTCTCATTGGCACTACCCAGGATGCTAACTGAGTTCAGGGGTTGACTGTCCAAACCTGAGGGTAGCCGGTCTCACGGCTCAGGCTTGATCTATTTCTTTCAAGATCAAGGTCACAGCCCCAAGGATTCCTGAAGCTTTCTTCTCAGGAGCCAGCCAAGCAGCTGAAAGAATGTGTAACCTTCTATGATGATTGAAATAAAATATATATGGTTCCAACACTGAAATAATTCCCTTAATTATTAAATATAGACTTCAATGCTTGCTGCGTGCAGATATCCTAAGTGATATGAAAAAGTATGGAAAAGATTCTTTTTAAAAGCCTATCCCAGAAATAATTTGCAACTCAGATGAGAAGACCAAACCTATACACATGAAACGGCATGAGGGTGCTGCTAAGAAGTCCATTTGCTTCAATTCAGGACGTTAAGCTCCATTGCTTTGCACTCCGCTTCTGTCTCTTCAACCTCAATGTCTTGTGAGTACAAAAAAGGCAGATTACCCCACAGGCAACCATGTTAAGTATGCTGCTGAGAATCAGTTATTCTGGGAGACATTAATAAAACATGGACAAATGCAGCAGGCATTCAAAAAAATAGAGACTGCCTCATGTTTCAATTATTTTTGACAAAATAGTCTATGTCACACCCTGAGCTCATAAATGCAGTCCTTGTTGCAAATATGGGGGCCTTTCATCCTGTGATTAATCTGAATACTTATAGCAGGAGGAAGAATTCACCAAGAGCAATCCATACCCTTCTCTCTTACTCTAGAGGTAAATCAAGCATTCACAAAAATTCTGCCTCCAGATTTAAAAAAAAAAAAAGTAAATTCATTTAGCATTCTAGTTTTGTGGCTTTTAAAAATGATATTAGTTGTCTTTACCTCTTTAAATAGATTTTTTAAATCCTAGGCAGTTATATATACATAATGTGTGTGTGTGCTATACTATACACACTCACATGCACATGCACACATATAGTATTTGGTTGCATTCTAGTAACTAAAATTCCTTTTGTGAAATAAATGGTCTTCAGTGTAACATCACATTCCCTAACAATACACCATAGCATTTCTAGAACATAACATTATGTTCTGAACTTCGAGCCATGTGAACAAATTCACACCCAAAGCAAAACCAGCAAAGTGCCTGGCTTGCTTCCAGTTTCACTTTCCACGTTGTTTTGCAGGAATGAATAACAGTTTTGTGGTTGAAAATGAAAATGTCTTTTCCCAACTGTGATCAGCCCTTTTGACCTGGCAGAAAATGGCTTGAAGCCTGTGCCTTTCAGGCCTTGAAAGCTTCTGCCCTAAAACAATTTCTGCTCAGGAAGACACTCTCTGGACGTTTTACTGCTTCTCAAGTTCTTGTCTACACTTTCTTTCCTGCTTGATCTTACTTTGCTTTCCTGAACATGTAACTTCTTACTAGAGTACAAGAAGTTCTCTTTCCTCCCAGTTTCCCAAAAGGGAAATGTACTATTTGAAGATGAGACTTAGGGGCATTTCAATAAACATAAGTAAGCATTGAGATGAATCAGGTCACTAAGTTAAAGGGCTTACAGGGCCAGATACAGCACAAACTGGTCCCCATGTAGTATACAAGGAAGAAAGTCAAGAGTACTGAAGACCAAGTACTCTGACTTGTGCCAAAGTTGTTCAATGGCTCCTTTTACATATTTTATTTTATTGACCCAAAATAGGGCACTATATAGAAAAAGACCACTCTTAATTTAAATAGAATTATCCCACAAATTTAGCAACCTAGCTACATTAAGTAATTTTATATTAGGTATTTATGGAGCAAAAGGTTGGGGATGTGAAAAAATGGAACCAAACTTGGGAGAATTATGTACTGAACAATTTTGGGTTGGTATCATATAAGTAACCACATCTAGAGAAAATAAACCACAAAATTTGCTAGATGAAGTTTTTAAAAAATAAGTGGAACTGGAAGAACAAATGGGTTGATATAAGAGCTTATTAACACATGATGTAAATATGGATTTAAACTTGCAAGTAAAAATTAATATTATTTAATCTTCAGTGTTACAAAAATGTCAACATTGTTTCTGTTTTAGCATTTTCGAAGGGATTAAATATATATTTTACATTCATTCAATTCCATTTAAGATAATTCAGATTTGAAATTTTCTAAAATCTCTACAGTTTAAAATTCTTCAAAATGGAGAGGAGGCAAGATGGTGACGGAACAGGTCAGAGTGTGAGAGTCTCTGCAAAAGTGAGAGTCCATAAAAACTCTCTGCATGAGTGTGTGTGTGGTGGGTGAGTGAAAGTCTGTCTGGAGAAGACTCTGATTTTTGGTGAGTGAAAGTCTGTCTGAGGGTAGACTTGAGTTCATGCACCCAGGGCTCTCCTCTAGAGAGACTGCAACCCACCACCACCCTGAGATTGGAGCCCCCAGCACACAGGATCACATGCCATTCTTGGAGCTCTCTTGAGAGGAGGCAGCAGAGAACAGATGCTCCTTACCATCTGGCACCTGTCCCACGCCATCACCTGTGGCAGCAGACTGGCACAAACCCCTTCAACCATGGAGAAGGCAGGGTTGGAAAATCTGGAACCACGCCCTGCTGCCAGTGAGGAGACGATGACCAGTGCCACCTTCTCTGTCCTAGGACCAGGCAGAGACCTGCATTGCCCTGCTCTGTCCAGCCTCCAACCTGAAACCAAGAGGCTATCCCTTCATCAGACTCATAGAGACAGATGCCCCTCCCCCATGCTGAAACAGGCACAGATACGTCAGATCTGAGTGGGAGACTTGACAGCAGCAGCAGTAGCAGATAAGTTGGAGTGAGTCCAGATCTGATGCATCCTCCTCCCACAGTAGTTCCTGGGGCATCTGACCCATGCTGAGAGCAACCCTATCAGCCTGCACTAAGAGCAGAGGGGACCAGCTGGAAACCAGAGTAGTTCATTAATGTGGTGGCAGCAGCCAAAAGGGACCTGGGGTTACAGAAATGTCCACAGAGCAAGTATTTTGTTTGTTTGTTTATTGTTTTAGTTTTAGTTTTTTCTTCTCTCTTTCTTCTGCTTTTGTTTATGTTTTTATACTCGCTTTGTTTCTGTTATTTTAATTTTTTTTTTAGGTTTTTCTGTTTGTGTATGGGTATTTTTGAGAGTGAGTACATCATCAACAGGGTTTTTTTGTTTGTTTGTTTGTTTGTTTGTTTGTATGATTGTATGTTTTTTTCTGCTTATTCTTTAGTTGATATGCCTATTTTCTCTCTTCTCCTTCTCTCTTTCTACCTTCCTTTCATATTCCTCTTTCCTTTTTCCATTCCTTTCCTTTTCTCTTATCTAATTTTGCTTTCAGGGGGCAAACATACACTCCCCGCTGCATGGATAGATTGTAAGGCAGTGGGAAGTGGGCTTCAGGGGGCCCACACAACTGTAAGCAGATACAGAGATCTGCAGATAGCTTCTAAATCACAGCTCACCCCATAGTTAAATCTCTAAACTGCAAAAAACACAGCCCCCCACCCGCAGCCCAGCTTCAAAATTGAACAAAGCCAGAAGATCTACATAAGAAAGAATAGGAGACTGAGCAAACAGATGTAAAAGCTATCCCCCATCACTGAACAACAGAATTAAAGAAGAGATTTTTTTAAAAGGAGAAGAAAAACCTACACAAATGAAGAAAATCCAAAGGAAGAACATGGATTCTATAAAGACTCCTGGGAGTACAATTGAGAATACAGACTTTGGAACTCAAACAATGAAGAGCCCCCAAAATGACTGATCTCAAACCACAAACCCAGATATCAAAATA
Organism: Tarsius wallacei; assembly: GCA_963574415.1. Classification (NCBI taxonomy): domain Eukaryota; kingdom Metazoa; phylum Chordata; class Mammalia; order Primates; family Tarsiidae; genus Tarsius; species Tarsius wallacei. The sequence goes on from CAUYQG010106383.1 coordinate 47,735, forward strand.
TTAATAGACAGAATAAATAGAAATGAGGAGAGACAAGAGGAAGGAATGAAGGAGTTGATAACTGAGATAACAGCAATAAAGAATACAGTGAATGAAATAAATAACAAACTGATAAGCATGGAAAGCAGGATTAACCAAGCGGAAGAAAAAATCTCATAGCTTGAAGACCAAAATATGGAACTAACCCAAACTGTTAAAACATAGAAAATACAGAACAAAACCCCCAAGAGATGAGTGATTACATCAAGAGATGAGTGATTAATTGGAATCTCTGAGGCAGATAGAAAGACAGAGATCACCCTGGAACAAACATTCCATGAAATTATCCAAGAAAACTTCCCTCATCTCATCAGTGATGTGGCTATTCACACACAAGAGATTCAGAGAACCCCTTCAAGACAACAAATAAGAAGACCAACTCCTAGACACATAGCAATTCACTTACACAAAGTAGGCATAAAAGAAAAAATCCTAAAGGCAGCAAGAGAGAAAGGTCAGACTACCTACATGTGAAGGCCAATTAGAAAAATTAAGAATCATATTCTTGGAATTTGGAATCATTCGGACTTGAGTATAGATATAACTAAATTACACCAAAAACTTCAGGATATTAGTATTGCTGAAAAACAATTTAAGTCTACTGAATTGGCTAAACTTTATTTTCAGCAATTTTTCTTCATGTGTTAATCAAAAATCATTAATTTCTATACTCATTAATGTGGGAATTTGTGGAGGAATGA
>CAUYQG010106387.1:0-15814 GCA_963574415.1 Tarsius wallacei
TCTGTCTCTCTCACAGCAGGTCGAGGCTGTGAGCTTGCCACTGCACTCCAGCCTGGACGACAGATTGAGACTTCAATTCAAAAAAACCAAACAAAACAAAGCAAAAAAACTGTTGGGATTACAGGCGTGAGCCACTGCCCCCAGCCTGTATTTTCTTTTCTATACTGTTTCTTTCTTGTTGCTGTTGGCTTTGTGTATTTGTTATTTTTTCACTCCTGCTTCTGTCTTTATTATCCTCCTTTATGTGTATATGCCTGCAATGTGCTTTCTCAGGCTTTTACTTCAATCTTTACCTTTTCCTCCCTCTCTCAAATAAATTAGAAAGGCCACAATAGAAAATTTAACTTCTGTTTTTTATGTTTTGCTTTATTTATGGGTTTATAATTAATTTTGATTGTTAATTTAAAATGTGAAGAAGTCGAATGGTTTATATATTTTTTCTTATACAGTATAGCCCAGTATAATTTCATTGCATGCCTGTTATCTGGATTTATCTCATTATCTGTGAGTTAAATGAACATTGTTAAGCTTATTTTTTTTTTATTGTGAATTAAGAGGATCTTGTAGTACGCTCAGGCTAGGGGTCATTGTTCTGATAACTAACTGGAATATATTCTGAAAATTATCTAAATACCTACAAAATGTACATCAGAGTCCTGAAAAGTATCAAGAACTTCAAGATGTTAATGTCAGGTTAGTTACTTCTGGTTTTTCTGATAATGGAAATTTTTGAATTTTAATGCATAACTTTTATTTGATTATTTAGATGTGTGCAGAATTTTGCCTTCCCTCTTTAAAAAAACCTTTTTGAGAGTCATTGTAAAATAATGGTTCAAGAACATGCTTGGATTTAATTAAGTTAATTAATTAATAAATTAATTCTTTTGAGTAGGAGTCCCACTCTGTTGCCCGGGCTGGAGTGCAGTGGCACGCTCACTGCCTTGGCGTACTGGGCCGAGGTGATCCTTCTGCCTCAGACTCCCAAGTAACTGGAACTACAGGTGTGCACTACCATGCCCGACTAATTTTTTGATTTCTTGTAGAGAAGACATCTTGCTAAATTGCCTGGGCTGATCTCGAACCCCTGGACTCAGGCAGTCCTCTCACCCCCACCTCCCAAAGTACTAGGATTACAGGCGTGAACTACCACCCCTTGCCGTGCTTGATTTTTAAACTGAGTTCAGTTCATGCTGCAGTTTTATCACTTAGCTGTTTTTTTCATCTGTAATTTCATTAGTAATATACTGTAACTTGTCATAGATTTGTGAGAATTAGATATATTTAAGGTGGTTAGCAAAGGTTCTAGCCAATAGCAAGCACTGTTTTTTTTTAATTTTTACCTTTAAGAGATTCGGTCTTCTACGTTGCCCATACTGGCCTGGAACCCCTGGGCTCAAGCCGTCTTCCTATCTCAGCCCAAGTACCTAGGACTGCAGGCACTCACCACCCCGCCTAGTGGGCACTTAGTAAATGGCAACTGCTATTGTTTTAGTGGGTGCCCCTTTCTATTAGAAACAAACGAAGAATTAGGAGATTAGTGACTATTCAGTGTTATGCCATACATTAAGAATCTAGCTTTCTCTAATGTGATAGGCTTGTGTTGCTTTGATTTCCCCTCCGATTTTATATTATGGGGAAAAGCAGAATTAATAGTTGTAAATATTGGGACTTTTATTCTCGTATTGATGTAGTCCTATATGACTGAGGGATAATGGCAGCCATGTATAAATTGGCCTGTTTTGTCTTGCTTTTGCACCAGTGAACTGCTGTGATGAAAGTTTTGTGTACTTCAGTAGAGTAATGCTTTTGTGAGTGGAAATCTGATGTGTAAACCAAATTTATTCTTTCTAATTTAATTGTGCTAAAGGAATTTAAGATAATGATAGGGAATGTTTTCTGATGTTTGGGGACTTTAAGTACTATAATGTGGCGCAAATAGAGTGGGTAGGCAGTAGCCAGAAGGTTGTGTTGGAAATGCCAAGTGCAATGCTGTATTATAGCAAAATAATACATTTTAGTTTAGTTTAGTGTTATAGTGACAGGGAATCTGAAGAGAACAGGGTATATATGGAATAGGAAAATTATTGAGAAACCTGGACATTCATAACTGTTTTCTTTCTTGCCATGAAAAATTTAGTGGAATAATGCTCCCTTCCCATTAAAACATTTCTGTAGTTACTTAAAAGAAACATAGGGCCAGGCGCAGCAGCTCAAGCCGTAATCCCAGCACTTTGGGAGGCCGAGGCAAGAGGATTGCCTGAGCCGGGGTATTCGAGACCAGCCTGGGCAACTTGGCTCTACAGTAAATTACAAAAACTAGCCAGGCATGGTGGCGTGCATCTGTAGTTCCAGCTACTTGGAAGGTTGAGGCAGAAGGATCGCCTGAACCTAGTAGGTCGAGACTCCAGTGGCCATGAACATGCCACTGGACTTTAGCCTAGGTGACAATGAGACTCTGACTCCAAAAAAAAAAAGGAAACAGAGGGACTCTCAAAGCCTTCTCCATTATACAGAGAGAACTATTTAAATAACTAATTTAAAGTACAACTTTAAAAATCATTTTTGGCCAGGCGTGGTGGCTCAAGCCTGTAATCCCAGCACTTTGGCCGGCTGAGGCGAGAGGGTTGCCTGAGCCCAAAGGTTTGAGACCAACCTGGGCAACATGGTGAGACCTTGTCTCTACAATATATAAATTAAAAAAAATTAGCTGGGTATGGTAGCGCGTGCCTGTGGTTCTGGCTACTTGAAAGGCTGAGGTGGAAGGATTGCCTGAGCCCAGCAGGTTGACGCTGGGATGACTGTGAGCGTACCACTGCACTCTAGCCTGGGCGACGGAGTGAGATTCCAACTCAAAAAAAAAAAATTATTTTTGTTGTTAGATGTCTTATAAGAAACATAGTTTTTAATATGTTTAATTATTTTTAAGAATATGATTAAAATTGCTTGCAATATAATTTTCAGTCTTTTTCAAATCTCACATAATATTGGTAGAAATCTTGTTTTTTTCCCCCTTTGTCCACATATATTGATTGACCTTTCAGGTGGGGGAGTGTCATAACTTGTCAGAGATTATAACATTTGCACAAATTTGCAACCTCTTGTCTTCACTTACTATATCTTAGTTTTACAGAATAATTTTATGAATATTTATGTAAAAATTATGTTGATTGCACATTAAAGGAAGACTGCTATCAATTAAATGAGATTTATTGCAAATAATAATAGTCATGAGATAGCTTATTATTTAGAAATACACTAATTAAACATTGGTCGGTGGAGAAAAAAATTTCAAGCCAGTTGTGGTGGCTCCCACCTGTAATCCCAGCATTTTGGGAGGTGAAGGCGAGAGGATTTCCTGAGCCCACGGGTTCGAGACAAGCCTGGGCAATATGATGAGACTGCATCTCTACAATAAATAAAAAAAATTAGCTGGGCATGGTGGCTCCAGCCTGTATTCCCAGGAAGACTGAGGCGGAGGGATCACCTGAGCACAGCAGGTCGAGGCTGTGATGACTCAGTGCACCACTCGCTCCAGTCTGGGTGACAGAGTGAGGCTCTGACTCAAAAAAAGAATTATTTTTTTTTCAGAGTATTATCTTCGATGGCAAGAAGGCATTTGATTCAGTCTTTTCCTACAGATTTCGCTTTTTTTGGGAAAAACCTTTCCTAGTTCCAGATATTTTCTTAGATACTGTTAGTATTTTTGTCAGGTGTTTTGTAGGGGGAAAATGCTCATGATAATTTAAATTATTTTTTTATAATGTATTTTAAAAATATACAGAGACCCTGAAAAAATATTATCACTAGCACCCATATACAATAACGTCAATTTGTTAAAATTGTGTCATATTTGCTTTTCTCTAACTCTCTATGTATTATTTTTGTTGTTGTTACGGCTCAGCTATTTTGAGGTAAATTGTGGATATTATGTCACTTCTCAAAATATTCTCATTAATCTCTTAGGAATAAGTATTTTAAAATACATATATAACCACAGCATTATTGTCACACCTAATAAAATTACCAGTAATTTCCTATTATCATCTAATAATATTTGGCACATTAAAATTTTCTCAGTGATAAAAGAAAAAAGTGAACACAAATTAAATGTAATAGAGTTTAATTGAGGAAAGAACAATTAATGAATCAGGCAGTCTCCTAAACCAGAATAGACTCAGACTCCAATGCAGCCACGTGGTGAAAGATGATTTTTGGGTAGAAAAAGGAAGTAACTGCAGAAAATGGAAGTGAGATGCAGAAACAGCCACACTGCTTATAGCTTAGTACTTGCCTTGTTTGAATTTGGTTTGAATAGTTGGCTGCGTTTGATAGTCCAAAACTTGGTAATTGGCACAAGATTGGGTTACAGTCTGTTTTACACATCCAGTTAGGTTACAGTGCAGTATGTGAAAGGATATGGAGACACCTCTAGTTCTAACCCAGAATATGCAAGGAGGCAGCTTTGAGTTAAATTTAACACCTGCTGAAACCAAGATCTAATCCAGTAATGTGATTGTTATGTCTGTTTACCACAGAATAGTTACTCTCTTTTGTCTTTCTTCCTCCTCCTCTTTCTCTTTCTCCTCCCTTACCTTTCCTCCTCTTTCTCTTTTTCCTTCTTCTGTTTCTCCTCCTCTTTCTCCTTCATTGTTGTAGGGGATTGTCCTGTGTGTTGTAGGTTTAGCAACATCCCTGGCCTCTGTGATAGTGCCACTCCTCAAATTGTGATAACCAAAAATTTCTCCGTACTTTGCTAAATGTTTTGTTGGGGAGGGGGAAATGGCCTGTGCCTGAGAACCGCTGCACTAGAGGTAGATAGTACTTAATTTTTTAAAATACTTATTTTTGGAATTGTTTTTATCTTGAATCTGTTTTATTCTCTTGATCAATGTGTCTGTCCTTTAGCCTATTCTGCTTATGTATTTTACTTCTCTGTGTTGTTTAGTAAGTGATAATTTGGAAACTAGCTTTATTGAGATATAAATCATATACTGTACAATTCACGTAATTAAAGTGTGCACTTCATTGGTTTTTGATATATTCATAGATTTAGGGATCTATCACCATAGTAAGTTGTAGAATTTATTGCCCCAAACTGGAAACCCCTCACGCTTAGCCATCACTTCCAGTTCTCCTCTCATGCTAGGCTATCACAAGTCTGTCTATCTGGATTTGCCTGTACATGTTATTCTGTACATATTATATGAATAGAATTGTACAAATATGGTCCTTTGTGATTGACTTCTTTCACTTAGTATGTTTTCAAGGTTCATTTATATTGTAGTGTGTATTAGTACTCCAAATTTTCTTTTGTTGCTGAATAGCATTCCATTGTATGGATATACTGCATTTTGCTTAAACTTTCTTCAGTTGATGGGCATTTGGGTTGTTTCCACTTTTTGGCTATTGTGAATAATGCTGCCATAAACATTTGTATACTTTTTCTGTGTGAGAATATGTTTTTATTTCTTTGGGGTATATACCTGGGAGTGGAAATACTGGGTCATATGGTAACTGCTTAACCTTTTAAGGAACTGCAAACTGTTTTTCAAAGTGACTGCTCTGTTTTACATTCCCACCAGCAATGTAGGAGTGTTCTATCTTTTCTACAGCCTCCAGAACACTTGCTACTCTCTGTCTTGATTATGGCCACCCTGGGAAGTGATAAGTGATGTCTCAGTGGTTTTTGTTTGCATCACTCTAGTGCCTGATGTTGAGCACCTTTTCATGTGCCATTTATATATCTTCTTTGGAGAAATAGTTATTTACATTGTGTGCCCATTTTAAAATTGGATTATTTATCTATTTCTTATTCAGTTTTAAGAATTTTTATATATTCCAAGTAGAAGTCTATTATCAGATACATGATTTGCAAATATTTTTTCCCATTCTGTGGGTTGGCTTTTCATGTCCTTGATGCTACCATTTGCATCACAGAATTTTCTGATTTCATGTAGTCCAATTTACTTTTCTTTTTTTGCTTTTGGTGTCAAATAGTAATTGTTCAAATTCTATAATGCATTTTAAAAAAATTAGCTTCACATAATAATGTCAGTGTCACATATTCAAGATAAAATAAATAGGTAATAGAAGGACTGAAGTTAAGCCATTGTAGTTTTCCTCAAATTGAATTTTGAATAAATACTTTTTTCATGGATTTTATCATCATATTTAGTTGGTTTATAGAATACTAATTTGAGGATCTGGGTGTTGGGGGCAGTAGGCAGACTTGGGTTTACATTGTAGCAGTGCTGGATAATTAACAACCACCACGCTCTGTAGCGGAAAGACCGCAGTAGCTTTAAATTCTGCAGTGTTCTTCCTCTTCCACTCTCCTGCTGTGAGTGTTCCTCCTGGTTAGCCATAGCCTCTGACAGAGGAGGACTCCTCCAAAGCAGAAACCAGTGTTTGTAACCCTGCTGTCTCCTCTACTTGAGTCGTCTGTCTACTCCTCCTTACTGCATGATCTCTGGCATTATGGGGGACTTACTATGATCTTTTCTCCCAGCACTTCCTGGAGTATCTCTTACTGGGCTGGCCTGTTCTTCCATCAGTGCTCAGGGCCTAAGCATCATAGCTCAAATCATGGTATTCTTGAGGATCATCTCCTCTGTCCATAGCCCAGCTGCATCTTCACAGAGTCTCTTGGCTGCAGTGTTTGCCCTCATTACCTTCACCTTCATAGATAGTGTCACAGCTTTTCTCATTGAAGTATTTTAAAAGTTTTTTTGTCACTTTAATTAAACCTTGACAATACACAAATATATATCTATTTTTCTTCAAAAAATTTTCCATATACGAGTTTTTTAAAAGATCTTGTGTATGTTATTTTCTGGTTATCACCATAATTTGACTGACTCAAACAGTATGTTCCATGCTTATTCACTTGGGAGAAGTACAAGTTGTGTGACAGCCTTTATGATCCTTGCTTGGTATAAATAAATTTTAGGAGTAGTGTCTTCACTTAAATATTTTATGTTGATTGCATGTAATTAAGTTAAGAATATGGTGTGTTATTTGTGGAAAAGTGGCATGTGGTACCTAAAAATAATAAAGTATTATTTGCAGTATATTTTGTTTAAAAAAATATACGCTTCAAAAGTAAACCAGTATAGAAGCATATGAAGTAAAAGGTGAAAATGTTGTTTAATTTTTCTATTTTAAAAGCAGTCTGGGTGATACCTTTCTCTGTATAAACACTCATGAGAGAGAATTTTTATTAAATTTTAAAATTTAAAATTTAACTCTTAAGGTAGTGATAAGAATTATCCTCTTCTCCTCTGATAGTTTTCTCAAGTGTTTGTCTATTTTTTTCTGGTAGTTTTGTTCATTGTTACATTCTGCAGCCTTCTTTTTCTTCTGCTCTGTAGATAATAGTTGCTCAGTTAATTAATTTGACACAGAAACCAGGGGCAACCTAAGTGTTAGGATGTCAATTAATGATGAGAAAGGAAAAGAAACTGGTGAAAGAAGATGTACCTCTGGGTAAAAAAAAGTCTTGATTTGTAAAACATTGGTTTAGATGATTAATTAGGTGGTCTACTGTGTTTTTGTTTTATTTAGTCAACACATACTCACTGGAAGCCTACAGTATGTACCAGATGTTGTTATACTTGGCAGTAGGCATACAACAATGAACAAAGCCTCCACAGTTTTTATCCTCATGAGATTTATAGCATTTAGTATATACTGGAATAAAAGCCGGCAATTCCAACACAGTGTGATAAATGAGAATACTAGCAAGAGAGTCATTGAAATGGTGAGCTAAGGAGTCCAATCTAGATAGGGAAGTGAATACAGAAGTGAGCAAAAGTAGAAGTATCAAGTGTCTGCAACTCTGAATGACAATGAAAAATAGATGCAGTTGGTGTAACTAATGTAGAACTCGAAAATTGTGGTCAGAGAATAAGATCATTTTCACATTTCTCACTCAGGACAACGTGAGATGAGATTTAGGGTGGTCTTGTAGTGTCTAGAGTGGAGTTGCAGTGGACATTGATGGTGGTGAAGTGCTAATGATATTGCAAGTAAAATGTTAGATGGATTATCCACGTGTATGTTGAAATAACTCAGGTTATATGGTGCTTGGGATGGAGAAGAATCTTTTATGCCACTTAGCAGAGTTTTCAGTGAACCCTTAGGAGGGCCTTGGATATCAGTGGTTGTCAGCAGGGGTGACTCCATATTGGAATCACCTGGGGAAAATTACAAATTACCAGTGCCGTTAACTTAACTTTGCTGCACATTGGGAATTCTGATGCATTCTTAGCTATTTTGATTTAATTTGCATGTGGTGTAACCAGGGTAGTGGGATTTTAAAATTCTCTTCTCCACACCAGGTAATGCTAATGTGCAGGAATTATTCAGGAACAGCAGGTTTTTACAGAAAACTGGCTGAGAGTTATAGGTGAGATCATGACCCTCTATCCTGAAGTTGGGGGTACGTACATGATAAATGAAAAGAATAAGCAGGCTTTGTTTAAGAGGACTACAGAAGAAACTGCTTTTACTTGAAGCAGAATAGTGAAGTTTTGGGGGATATAGGAGTGTTCGTTTTTCCTATGGAACAGAGTGAGCCTAGAAGGAAGCTTTAGGAGGGAGGGAATCAGAGCGAAGTTAAAGAAGGAAAAAGCAAGAGCAATACAACGGTCAGAGTATCTGAGAGAACTGATAACTGAATAAATATATCTCTTGGTAGTGACCTAGGGTAACAGGGCGTCGGGGTTCCGATTTAGTCTGAAGAATATATCTAGCAGTCCCACAGTGGACAATAATTGGGAATTGGATGAGTGGTTCTCAGGAGTCAGTCTAGACCTTGGCGATTGAATTTCATAGGTTGTCTTCACCTTGTATCCTCTTTGATATGAGGTCCGTATCGACTGTGCAAGATCCAAGGAGAGATCCAGAGTTTCTGGCTATTGGTAGTGGCGAGGGGTTGTTTCTTCTAACACTGGTAGCGAAAAGCTCTGGAGTCTCAGGGTTTGGTCAAATTTGTATAGAGTGGCTCTTCTCATTCTCATTCAGATGTGCTGCTTGGGTGAGTGCACGCTGATTTACCTAACAGTGGTAAAGTCTTTGCTATTTCTTTACTTTTACATTTGATATTTTTCAGGAACAATTTAAGTTGCCCAGTCCCAGCTTTATAAGCAACTGTTTATAGGTTTTACTACTTTTTCGGTGTACAAGAAATGATATAGGCTTAGAAACAATGTAAAGGAGCCTTACATATTAGCTAAGCAAACTTTCCTTGTCTATGCATTTGAATTTTATGCATGGAGAATTGAAGTAAGTTTCACAAAGAAAACTTTTAGCCTAGATTACCTAAAGTATAAACTGTATATGTGACTGAACGTTTATAATTTTTACACATTTAAATTTTTATAAGAATAAATCAGTTGACTGCAAATTATTTTATTATTTTATTTTATATAATATATTGATTTGACATGTAACTTGATTTTTTTGCACTGTTAAACTTGGAAGTAAGAGAACATCAGATATTGTCAGCAGGTTGCTACAAGTTTATTTTTCTCTTAAAGAAAGTTTTTAAAACTACAGTATTTGTAAGCTTTAAGAGCTACCCTAGTTATGCATGAGAACTATGAAATTGCTTTTGAATGAAGAGTTCATTCAAACATTTCCAAAAATCTTCCAGTATATTTTTGGCCAGAATAAGGTAAGAGGTAAAATAGTAAATTTGATAACAGCTTATTGTAGAAATAAGAAAATTGTATGCTAAGTAAAAACAAGACTTCACATAATTATAGTATATCATGTTAACTAGTATTTAAAACCCCGTGCTTTCAACAAACAAAACATATATCATGATTAAAGCATAACTTTTTAAAATTAGATGATTCTGTATATAGTGAACTTCTTACACATGTATTTGAATTGGTGAAACTTAAATTAATTGCCAATCTGTGACACCAGGTAGATGAAGCCTGTGATGGGTCGTGGGGATTTAGGCCACATCAAAAGGATAATTTTAATACTTGTTGTGGCATACATTTTTATATGTATCTTTTGAATTCATAGTTTTAGATGTGCTTATTAGCAAGAAAATTGAGAAGCAATTGGTGCTTGTTTTACTTTCCTCTTTTTGAATTGCTATCATTGCCTTACATGTTGTTTAGGTGGATATGAATAGTATTCGTTTTTCTTAAACTTAATGGGTATTTAAGAACTCTGCATAGCAGGTCAATTGTCTCAGTCATCTGAGAATGCACTTCTAAGTTTTGTTTTGTAAATACAGATTCAAGCTATTTGTAGGAATGCTGTTAAATTTTTCTTTGGCTATGGCAGGTGACTTCATTTGGCTGAAAATTTCTACTATACAGAATTTTCACTATACTGTATGGTGTGAAGTTCTGGTAACTCAGGTCAACATTTGTTATGTTGGAATATATTCAGAGTTGCTTTCTGAGGAATATTTTGGCTTATTTGGCTTTGTCACCTTGTATAAGTAGGGTGACAAGAACCCTAGTTGAGTTCTTTAGTATTTGTGGCTGTCATTATTCAAGTCTGCCTCTATTTTCAATATTTCATACTTTATTTGGTTTTAATAATAAAACAGGCCTCACTAAATTATCATTTTGCCAAAAAAAAAAAAGGAAAAAACTTCTTTAGAAAAACAGGACAACTTGGTCTTACAGAATTGACATTAACCAGCTAATTTTTTAATATGATTGTGATTTGTATCTTTTGACAAGGGCTTGTATCTGCTACTTGATAGCTTTGAGTAAAGAATCATGCAACTTCATCTAGGAATCATAGTCTCTTATTTCTTTTAGCACAAAAAGAGACTTAGAAAAGCTAAATGGTTTACTCAGGGCCACTATAATTAGTATGTACTATATGGTTCAATTAATAAAAAGTATATTATAGAAACAAGGAGAATAATATATGTGTTTACAGTGGCTTGTCTCTAAGTTATATACAAAAACTGGGTTTGATGAAATACTTTTTATCCTGAAAGGCATCTAAGAGGTGCTATATTATTTGTTAGGATCTTCATGCTGTGTTAAATAAAGTATTTAGAACAGTAGGCTCTTTATATAACATGGAAAAGAATCTAAATAGATATGTCAGATAAGAATGTAAACCTATATTTGTAGTATTGAGGAAAGAACCTGGGGGGTCATTATTTTTTCATTTTGGTCTTAGAAGATAGAGACCTGCTAACAGGTTTGTAGGATACATTTAGCTTTATGGAAAACATTAGTTATGTTAGGGTTTTTTTTTTTTTTTTTTTAAGTGTGTAAGGCACAGGAGGCTTCTGGAATTACCTGAGGTGACAATAATTTCGTTATAAGGCTACATGGTAAAATTAGTAAAAGAAGAACCTTATTAGATAGCCAGGTTTCACAATGGAGCAGAAGTGGCTGCCCTGCCCAGTGTTAGGTAGACTGAAATATCAATTGGAGCTATGGATGCAACACATGTCTGGCCACTAGAAGACTGTCCAGTGTAGTTAAAACATAGATCTAGCTACCTGACCATCCTGTGACCCTCCAGCACTTTGCTTTTGTCAGTCCTTATGCTGATGGCTGTGCTATTTTGAATGACTCTTGGTTACCATCTCACTGCTTCTTTTATCCCTATCACCACCAACTAATAATCCTAAGAGAAGATCTGATTGATTAGATCAAAGTCTCAATTTATTATAGGCTACTCATGTGATTTGATGGTGCTCTTCTGCTAGGTCATTAAATTTGCAATAGAAATCCATCCTTGTCGATGTGGCCTACCTAGCATGGGGGCAGTGTGTGGTAGTCATTCATGTGATACTAAAGGGATCACTCAGAAGATGGTTTAGGGTATGGTAGGCAAGCATTTTTGAGGCATTCAAGAGGTAGATAGTATAAGGTACCTTGTTTGTCTTGAAAGGAAGTCTCATATTTTTACATAGATATACTTTATATTTGCTTAAAGTACTGCTTTTTTGGATTTCTAGTAGCCTTAATAATGATCTCAATAGCCAAATAATTTACATATAATGTAGCCAAAGAGTCATAGGAAGGAACCATTTTATATTCCTAAGTTTACATTCTTCTTGTAGTTAAAAAATTCGGAAGAGATTTCCAAAGGGTTTCGTTCAAGAGTATATCTTTGGATTTGTTGTGCGTGCATGGATACACACACACACACACACACACACACACACACACACACACACACACACACAGTCATCCCAAGTTAATTTTTAAGCCAGTTAAGCCCAGTTCACATGATGTCTTAGAGCAGAGCTAGGAGTAGAACCAGAATTCCTGACTACTTCTGTGTTAGTTACATTGTGTAGTGTATATGCAGTGACATAAAGCAAAAGCAAAAAGAACGTATGTATTTTTGGCATTTTCCTTGTCTTGTTTGGGATTTTTTTCAATTGGGTCGCTTGATTGTAAGGAACAGAAATATACGCCCATTAATGCATGTACAAAAGGCAATCTAGGGAAGTAAAGTGGAATGTAGCTGGTCCTTTGAGAAATACAAAACTGACTGAGACCTCAGCTCTCTTCATGTCTCTTAGCAGCACAGTCCCTCATCTTCACTTTTCAGTGTGTATCTGCTTGTTTTCACTTTTTCTCTCAGCTTTGTTGCTTACATTGACCTATATGTCCCCTCAAAATGTCTGTGTCCTCCCCAGAATGCACATATCGTTTTCAGGTCCAGTGCTCACCACTGTCTTGCAACAGTTTATAATTTTCTAAGTCATGAGAGAGTCTAGCTCAGATCACTCATGGAGCCAGGTATCACAAGGTATACATTATCTGCCAGACAGTCAGTTGTCTGCCTTTGTGTCAGTTTTCCATACCTGGTCGAGAGCCGGTTGGGGCTGGGCGAGGTCTAAGTAGATTCTCAGGGTTGTGGATGGGAGATGATATAGGCACATGAAATATGCCTTTTATGGTATGTAGCATTTCCTGGTTTCATATGAAGTTGTATTGATTAGCTGCTAAACTACAAAATAGATCTTATCTTTCAATGGAAGACTAAACAGACATAACATGGGTCATCATTCTATATCCCTTGCAACTGTGTGTTAAGTTCATTTATTGTAAATGAATGTATCTCTGATAACTCTCAAGGGTGGAGATATGTGCTTCTAGGGAATGTTTCTTTTTAGCCTATTTTTTGGGAGTAAGATTATTTATTTCAATGCTTATTTTTAGTGTTTTATGGTCCACTATTTTGTGAATGAGTGTTTACCATATTAGAGAGAATTCTACTGAATTCATTTTTATATTCTTGCATATCACAGAATCTTTGAGTACCTGTTATTTTCCAGGAATTTTGCTATCTGTGGGGGGGGGGGGGTAAAGTTGAATATGATATATGTTTTCTGCCCTTGCAGAACTTCATGCTTTGGAAACTGAGCTGTGCTTCTTACAATTATCAGAGGTCAAACCCTCTTTGTGCCTTTGAATCCATCACCTATTGCTCATGAGACATACCTTATCTCATGTCTACTTTCAGTTGACTTCCTGTTTACAGAATCCTTTTCTAAAGCCTGACATATATACATACCTTCTCCCACGCACTCCTGAACCCACTGTAGTCTGGTCCTATGCTCACTGCTATATTGGTTCTGTTCTCAATAAGATCAGGAATTACCTTCTAGTTGTCAAATCTGCTGGACATCTACTGATGTTTATCTTTTGGACTTGGCTGATCACTTTTTTCTTATTAAGTTACTATTCTGTTAGCTTCTGGGTCTTTACCTACTACTGGTTCTTTTTATGCCTTTATGAGCATGCTTTCTCAATTGTCTTCATGGGATTGTTTTCCTGCCCCTTAAATGTTAATGTTTATACCAGTATTCCATCCTTGGCCGGTGCCCTCTTCATAATCTACTTTATTCTCATTTTTAAGATTACTATCTGTGTGGTAATAACTTCAAATTCTATTTCTCTAGCCCAGAGCATTCTCTTGAAAATGACTTCTATATGTGTATCCATTTGCTTGCTGGCATCTTCACTTGAAATCTTATATACACCTTTACCCTCAACATGTCCCGTGCTGAACTCAACTCTTTCGTCCACAAAACAACAAACACATTGACCCCCACACCTATTATGTTATTTCTCATTTGGGGTGACTGGTTGTTCACCCAGTTATTACTCAAACTTAAGAAGCTATGGTGATGGCTACTTTTTCATGTCCCATGCTGCTACTCACAAAGATAATTGAGTGGATCATCTAGATGTTTGCTTAAATCTGCTGAGTCCTCTCCATCCCTACTACTAGCTCTACCCTGCTTCTGGTCTTTATGTAAGGTTGACTGGGACTGCCCTTTTACAGATTTTTTTCTACCTCCAAACTTCCCTATTTGAAATCTTGCAGATAGTTTATAGAGTGGTTTAAACTTGAATGTCCCGTATGCTTCTCACAATCTGCCTTTTTAAAAACTCTTCAGTGACTTTCCCGTGGAATCTGTTTCTTGCTTATGTGCCTGTGCATATTGTTGTCTGTTTGTCAGTTACCTTCTTCTTCAACTGGCTATATGCTTACTGTTCTTTGAGACTACTCTTAGGTTTCACCTTTTCTAAAATGCTTCCTCTGTGTTACCTACCCCTCACCATACACCTCCACCCCCCCGCATTTCCAGCAGAGTCAGATGACGTGTTCCTTCCTAATGCCTTGTAATAGCTGATGCATATGTTGTTTTACTTACTGTATTGTTTTATAATTATATGTATTTCTCCTACAAGACTGAGCTTCTGGAGGTTAGGAACTATGTTTTACCTATCTTTGAAATTAGACTTCAGTAAATGTTTAGTGAATGAATGAAAGAAGCTTCTAGTCCAAAAGCAGCAACTATACATAAATAATTACTATGTAAATGGTGCAATGGAGGCAGAGAATGCAAGGGACAATATACTATCTGAGGTTATTAGTTAATTCCACTAAGGGTTATTTTGTGTGTGTGTGTCAGACTAAACTGGGGAAACGGAAATGCTTAAATCAGGTATGTAAACTCAAATCCCTACAAAAAATGGACATATATATTTATACCTTAACTTCTGCTAAGAAATAGGCTGTTTGCCGTTAAACAAAAGTGTTACTCCTTTATCTTTTGCTTTCCCACTTTTGATAGTGATATGGCTACAGATAAGTGTTTTACTCCTTTAATCAAAACAGCAGTAAAATTATGATGATAAATCACATTTTGGACTCAGCATCAGATAAATCTTATAGCAAATGTTGGTGCCGTGGCAGTACTGAAACATTCATGGCTCATTTTCATATGCGATGTTGCCATTTAGCGTTATCTAGTTATTGCCTTGCAGGGGTGTGATTCTACTAATTCCAGATTTTTCTGTTTTTAAGAAAAGCTGGAAATGCTGATTTTTATGAATTTTTAAATGTTTATTCAGAATTTTAAAAAATACTATATTGGCCAAACAAAACACTGTGACTGCAAGTTTCTGTTCCCTTTATCCAACTTCATAACAAAGACCAAGTAGCATCACCTACTGAGAAACTTGAGATTTACTTGTTTCTATTGCATACTAGGGTAAGAGAAAAACTTAATTAGAAGCAACAGAGAGGAGAGAAGAGAAGAAAAGGAAGAACAAAATGGAAAAAAGAGAAAAACGAAAAAAAAAGAGAAGACAAGAAAAAGAAAAAACAAATAAGTAAACAAAACAAACAAACAAACAGACAAAAAAAAACCCCAGTAGGAATAGAATCAAGTCATTAAACTAACAGAACCAATCAAGCACACTCTGAGACTTTTCATTTAAGTCCAATGTCCTTTCAGCTCTGATTTCTAGCTGTCTTCTGAGGCTGGTGAGTTTGTTTACAGTTACAG